>PVLC010006682.1:0-67881 GCA_004027655.1 Graphiurus murinus
AGGTGCTACAGGTGAAGGAGAAGGTGCAAATGAGGAAAAAGCTTCAGGTGAAGCAAATGTTGCAATGTGGGAGGAGCTAAAGGTAAAACAAAGGCAGGTAAAGGAGGAACTGAAGGTAAAACTAGAGCTACATGTGAGGGAGGGGCTGCAGGATCAGACATTGCAGGATTTAGTAAAGGAAGCTGAGAGAAAAAAGAAAATAAGCGAGACCGGAGACAGGAGAAAAATTTATCTCGGATCTTGGCCGCAGTAGTAAAAAAAAAAAAAAGTAAAACCAAACCTACCACACCACCAGAACAGTATATGCTGATCCTCCGCATTCGCTCTTTGAGAAAGAGCTTTTAGATCCTGGAGGTAAAAAATTTTATAACAAAAAAGAGCTCTATAACATCAAGGTGATGATGATGACTCTCCTCCACTGATGGCTTTACCAGTATGTAGGAATGAGAGAGAAATGTAAAAGGGTACATGGGTATAAAAGTTTTGGTAAAAAAAAGAATAAAAAACATTTTGTATAAAGTAAGATTTATCCTAAAAAAAAAAAAAAAGAATAGAAAAATTAAAATACTACTAGAATGCAGAAGCCCAGGTCCCCCTTGGATTTTAGAAGAGTCCAAACCCCCCTTAAGCTCTCTGACAATGATAAAACATTATGTAAACATTTAAAAATGGAATGTCTGCTCTGTACTTATCTGGCCTTTCGGGGCGCTGTGACCATAAACCCTCTGACTGTTCAAAATGTTTTTAAATTGTTATACTTGTTATGACCAGTGTATGTCTAAAAATGCTTATGTCTTGAAAAACTTGTCCCTCTCACCCCTCCCAACATGCCTTAAACTTTCTACCCCTACCTTGCTGCTTCTCTTTTAAAAACCCTGCTTACTGTAGCTCGGGGTCCTTCTCCTCTGTCCCTGTTTTGGGATATGAGGGGGGCCCTAACACACTAGTTAAATAAAACACCTCTTACTGATTACATCAAGTGATGACTCTCGTGATTAATTGGGGTAAGTGCTAAAACCCGAGGAGGGGTCTTTTAGAGACCTTACAGTAACAATATCAAATATTCAGAATTTTACATGGAAAGCTATCAAACCCATTCAAAGTCCATCTCCTTACCTTAAGTTTAGATGTTATTTCTCCCCTGAGTGTCTACCTAAGGCCTGAGTAGAACACAAAAGATGTTCTGAAGGTTAAATCAGTTTGGATGAGAAAAATATTTGATGGAGGCTTAAAAAAATGGGAAAAATATTAAATTAGCTCCCTGTCTTGTTCCCGTCATTGGTTCTACAAAAAGTGATCCATGCACATTTATGTCATAAACATCGAGGATTCTTATTAAGACAAAGATTTTCCAGGCCCAAGATATAAATATGCAAAAACACTGAAATTGAACAATTAGAGTTTTGGAAATTGTTTCAGGAAAAAAAAATAAACAGTTACTATTTAGAATGCAGAACATTTTAGGTTTTCCTCTATGGTAGTTTGCATATGTAATTCTGCTTGTGCTCACCTTGGTGTGTAATATAAATAAGTAAGGGACAATACTTTGGAAGTAATACTGTCCTTGATAACATTTTGGGTGCAGTTCTTATGAAAATTAGTCAGTGCTTGTTCTTGGAAACCATTTGTGTAACTCCTGTCATTGTAATGTTTATAGTCAGTGATGGAGAGAGAAGAGGCTGAGTAGTCAGATAAGAGGAACCAGGGATGGGATGGGAGAGAAGACAAGTGAATCCTGCATCAAGTGATCCAAATGCCCACTTTCAAGGAGCAGAGATTCAAATGGGCAAAGCAGAGAAGGCAAAAATAAGAATAGTCACAATTACTTTTTCAAATTATAAATAATTCAAGCCCATTCTTTGAAGTACGGACTAAAATGCCTTAGATGCTTTGTTAAAAATGCAGATTCTTGGATCCATCCCAGACTTATTGACTCAGAATCACTGTGATGTGTCCAGAAATCTGTATTTTAAACCATCTTGATGGCTGTTCTTTAAATCTGACCCACTTTCTGGCCACATGATTCCATTCTTCCACTGGAACTGCAAACATTCTTTAATCATTTTAATAAACATCCGAGAGATCTTATTATGGTCCAGGATTCCATATTCCAGAAAATAAACATATAATGGTGATCTTAAAAGATTCACAGTGCAGAAAATAAACATAGGTAAAGAGACTAAAGCAGAGTACAAAATGTCATGCTAGTCAGCTCAGGGCACAAGGACAAGGTGGAAAAGCAAAAATGAAAACCTGATGTTCCAGGAAAGAGCCCATTTTCCCTTTGGGATATTGTAATCTGCTTCTTTTAAGGTGATTTTCTAGGTTAAAAATATTTTTAATTCTAAATTATTTATTCATGATTAAAATCCATTAGTTTTGAAAGTACACTTTGACACTATTTCTAAAAAGTAATCTGTGAACCATGTACATCCAAATAATCTGAATGCAAATGAGTCTACCCTTTGACTTCTAGTTTGAAGGCTTAATCTATTCTAGGCTATTTATCATGAATTTCTGCTATTAGACAGTTTGGGATAGGAGAACCCCAAATCTTAAACCTTAATTTTTAACTGAGTCCAAACCAATAACATAGAAATTTCCTCCATGTTTTGTATGCAATTAATTTGAGTCATTTTTGTGTTTAGGAAAATGAAACACAGAAAAAGTTAATATTTTCCACTATTCTGGTCTTAAAGAAAAACCACCATAACTCAGAGGGTTTATACTTGTCTGGGTTTGAACCAAAGTCAAACTTTCTAGCTGTTCCCTTAGAGACAACTTATATAATCTCGATAAGTTTGCTTGGTAATGTCAGTGTCATACATACATAATTCATACACACATGTATACGCATATACCTGTATACACACATGCACACACCGGTATGTAAATTAGTCATATTTAATTCTGCTTATTTTGTGATACTGTAAAGAGTGAAGAAATAATGCATATAAAGTGATTAGCATTGCACCTGGGCCATAGCAGGTGGTCAATGAACACTGGGGGTAGGGATGAGAGAAAGAAAAAGCAAGCTGGCACGAGGGTAAGGGAGTTGAGGTTAGAGCAGAGGGAAAAAAATACAAAACTCATATCATAAAACTCAGAAAGGTTAAAAATATAGGAAAAAAGTTTACTTCTAATATTTTCAATAGTTTGGTTTTTTTCTGTTAGATATGACTTTGTTTTTATTCTCTGCAATGCAATAGCCATGCCAGCCTCTTAGTGGTTCCATGAGCATCATTAGACTATGCACAAAACAGAGCAACCACAGGAAGGTTATTGGTATTTCATCTCAACTCTGAAAATGTCAAGCCATACCAGCCTGGCGGATGGCGATAGGAAACCCATTTCCAGTTATCACATGGTAATGAAGGAAAACAATGTGAAATCTACAAGGAGGGGGAAACCCCAGAATGAGCAGAGTCCAGAGTCTATACAGCTTCCTACATTCCCAGTCTCATTAAAATATGCAGATCATATCATTAGGAAACAGTTTCCTAGCAGAGTTTTCTCCTGGAGTTCAGTTACCAGCACATGTTTGGCAGTTGTTATTGCAATGAGTTAAACTACAGCTATTGTCTTCTATGTAAAAACAAGCAAAAAATAAAATGAAGCACAGGCAGCTTTTGCAAGCCACGTTTTCATTCAGGGATGCTTTTATAATCTCAGAAAGTATAAGTCTGTATAAACAACAACAAGAGCAACAACAACAACAAAAATAGAAAAACCATCAATGCTTGTTTGTTTCGTTTCTCTAGCTACATGTTAAAGCCACAGAACTGCAAATTCATATTTTCCCAAAGTTTTTTTGCTTCCAATCTTGGGGGGCACGTGTGTTAATGTTTTGAATTCAGTAATACAAATTCCACCTGGATTTAATTCAGCAAGATGATTAAAGATACTATGGGACTAAAGAAGCAGTAATTCCAAAGACATTTTCTAATTGAACTTGAACTTTGATTCAGGTAAGAGGCACTGTGATATTCATCTCAATTCCTTACTTCTTTCACATCTTTCTTCATTTTTAGTCTTCATTACTTCCTTGATCACTTTTTTCTTTTTTTCCCCTCTTTTCATTCTCCTTGCATCTTAGCCATCTGTCTGTCCTTCCACTCATTCACCCACTCATCCATCTACCTAGCTATCCATCATCATTCTTTTGTATGTGTGAACCAAGTGAACAGGGAAGGACAAAAGAGATTTTTTTTTTAGAAATAATTTGCCAACAAGCCCAGTAGAATCTCACTGAATGAACAATGTTCACATCAGAGCTCACCTGAAGAAAATTAGTTACTGGATAGAAATACGGAATGATAGTAAGGAGGTAACTACGTAATCAAAATACTATGTAAATAGCAACATTTAATAGTATAGTAATGTAGAAGTGTGTATAAATAATAGATATCAGTTATTATTACTATTGAATACAAATGCAATTTATTAGTTTTTTTTTTTTTTTTCTGTTGGTGATTCTCTTAGTCTGAGACCCTGGGAGGTTTCTGAGGTCAAAACTATCTTCATAATAATGTTTATACATTACTGTTCCTTTCCCTGTCTTAACATTCACACTGATGGAACAAAAGAAAGGGAGCATAAAAATGTTGGTGCTTTGGCATGAATTCAGCTCAGAGCCCCAAACTGTGTATTCACAGTAGTTTTCTTTTTTTAAATTATTTTATTTGGGAAAAGTGCTTCTTACAAAAGGGCAGCTGCAAAATACAGAGACCTCTGCAACAATTACTTGTTTATTCTTAAAGTGAAAGAATGGGCGGGATCCAAGGAATCAAAGCAGTAGATGGACAAATCAGGAAGGAGCATCTCCCAAGTTATTTTCAGGAAACAAACAAAATGCAAAGGTAAAACTTCCCATCAAGGAATTCTAATAACTGAACTTTAGCTCGTCTCGTGGATTACCGCGCCCTCCTCCCCTTTAGTGGAAAAATGTGACTTATTACTGCAAACCAATTACTCCACTACAATAAACACCTTAGAACATAGATTCAAATCACATCTGTCTACCTGCAAAGTTCAGGGGCGGGATGAGGCAAATACCCACAAAACAAACACAAAAACCTGAAACAGAATCCTTCAAAGGAGACAAAGCTCCTGGACTAGAGGCTAGAGGAAAGGCTAGAGCATAATCCATCAAATACAACTGTGTAACAGTGCTAGCCTCACTTAAGACTGTTCTTGATGAAGAAGAAAAAAATATTAATTTTTATTAAATCTTGGCCCTTTGTTTAAGATCAGTAGATGTGATAAGATGATAAATATATAATGAAGTTTTTTTTGTGTGTGTGTGGCACTGAGGATTGAGCCTAGGGGCCTTCTACCCCTAAGCTATACCTCCAGGCCTACTTTTTATTCTTTATTTTGAAACAGGGTCTCATTAATTTGCAGATGGCCTCACTAAGTTTCTGAGGCTGGCCGTGAACCTGTGATCCTCCTGTCTCAGCCTCCCAAGTATTGGGATAATGAAACATTTTATTCTGAAAACCAACATATGTTCATTGTTTGAAGAAAGCATTTGTATGACTGAGTTTCGAGATGAACCATTCAATTTTTTTTTAATGGAACATCATTCTTAAACACTGAAAGACAACTATGACTCTTCAGACATGAGGATTTAACAGACATTCTCTGGGACGCAAACAACTTCAAATAAATCAACTATATTAATTGTTTGCCAATTATACAACTCAAGCTTTAGAGCAAACTTGAACTCAACCCCATGAACTTTCTGAATCCTCAATTCTTTTCCAATAAGCCCAAAGGTGATACTACAAACATAGCATTTTTTTGACATTTAATAATGAAATGTGTCAGCATGTAGAAGAGCTTCCTATCCCAGTCAACCAATATTTTCCAAATGATCAAGGCATCATGTTACAAGGTTGTGTACAGGGAAAAGATTCATTTTAGTTACAAGAAAGGTCAATGGATTTTAATCTGCAAAGTGTTCATTGATACATTTTCATAAAATGTGCCAACTGTAAATAGTCTTTAAGAAACTACCACTTGATGAGATTTTGTAAAGACTCAAGTAAGAATACCCATAATTACCTGAAAGGGCTGCTTAAAATTATTTCCATTTTCCATCTACATATCTGTGTGAGGTAAGACTTTCTTCATATTCTTCAACCAAAATAACAAATCTAGTTGTATCAAGTCAGATATTAAAAAATATTTGGGAATGAAACAGAATAGAAGATTCAGAGATCAACCCTCACACTTACAGCCAGGTGTTTTTTAACAAAGGTGCCGAAAACATACACTGAGGAAAAGAGCCTTTTCAGCAAATAGTGTTGTGAAACTGCATATCCATACGTGAAAGAATGAAATTAGACCCCTTCTCTCACCCTGCACAAAAGTCAAGTCTGGATGAATCAAAGACCTAGGAATTAGAGCAGAAACTTTGCAATTTCTGGAAAACAAACAAACAAACAAACAAACAAACAAACAAACATAGGACAAACTCCAAATTCTGCAACACTGGTAGAGACTTCCTCAATAAGAACCCCAAAGCTTAAGAAATAAAACTGAGAATCAATAAATGTGATGCCACCAAACTAAAAAGCGTCTGTGCAGCAATGGAACAATCAAGAGTGTGAAGAGAGAGCTTAGAGAATAGGAGAAAAGCTTTGCCAGCTACTCCTCTGAAAAAGGACTGATATCTAGAATATTTAAAGAAATAATAAAAATCAAATAATGGTAACAACAACCCCCCCAATAACCCATTCAAAAAATTGGTAATTGAACTAAATAGACACTTCTCAAAAGAAGAATCTACTATGTTCTATAATTATAATGTGTCATTAAAATTATGAAAAGATTATTTGGAAAAAACAAAATAATGCCATTCTCACTAAAATATAAAATACTTTATAATATTTATTTTTCATAAAATTTATTTACTTTTGTGTAATGGGGTTATTAATGCTACTTTTAAATAAATATTTAAAGTTTCTTATTTTTACTTTAATACAATAAATAATGGTAGACAAAACATACATTGACCAAATGAGAAAATGAGATTTTGTTAATAACTTATAGGAGTGTAAAGGTATTTTATAACAAAAAAATTGAGAAATGTTGTTCTAGGTGGAAGCAATATTTTATGTATCTGCTTCTTTAGCAGTCTAGGTATTTGATAATTTTAAGCATAAATTATATCACTCCCATTAAATATATTTCCATATATACATAAGTATAAGGTAAATTCTTAAATGAAATATTCCCTAGGACATAGGTGTCATCTATATTTGTGTTTTCAGTGTTTATAATGTGCTCAAATAACTGTATTATATTTTTCACTACATAATATGAGAAGATAAACTAGCCTGAAACATCTCAAACAATTCTAAGTTTGCAAACTTTTGAGGTCCACTATTAAATTGGAATGAGTAAAAAAAAAAAAAAAAAAGGGAGAGGGAAAGAGAAAGTTTAAAATTAATGCACATTTTGACATTTTTCTACTCTTTATACAGCTTTCAAATAAGCATAACAATACATCTTTTAAAATATCACTTTAAAAAGCAAAATAATTATTTAGTGTGAAGATAAATACTTGTCTATTGGATGAATGAAAAGAGAGTTGTAATGTATTCCTGTGGCTTGAAAGAAAACTGACACCTATATGAATCGATGTACTACTGTATCTCACAACTGGAGACTGAGGACAGATGCTCTAACAACAGCATTGGGTCAAAGGAGAGGCCAAATTTGAATGTGAAATCAAACCAAAGTATCTCATGAAATTTATGCTACAATTTGAGAACATGTTTAACATCATCTAAATTTTATATGTTAACTAATAAATTCAAGATTAAAAGTTAACACTTGACTATGCCAAATATATTTTTGTGTTTGTAGAATTACATCACGTGGTCAAATGGGACAGTGATCTTTGAGATCATTTTACATTCAGGATAGATAAGGCTTCTGATTCTATAAATGATGCTAAAAATCAATTCTACTATGTGCATGTATGAACATATCACAATGAATACCTCTATTAAACATTATTATGGTGCACCAATTAACAAAATAATTTTACAGATGGAAAACTGGGAATCAGAGAGTTTGAGAGCCTGCTCACACTTGCACAGTTAGTAATCATGCCCACAGGGATTAGAAGCCAGGTCCATTGCAGAGTTAAAGATTTTTCCATATGCTGATGCTCATTAAGCATTTCCTATGGTCCAGGAACTGTTCTCACAGACCCTGGACCACAAAATCTCACCTCATTAAATTCTCATATCAACCCATAACATCGGTGCCATTTTGGTCCCGTCTACGTGGATCGCAATGAGCAGCACTGACATTTGAACCTGGTCTGGTTTCAGAGCCCTTACTGTAACCCGTTACTATAAACTGCCTCTCAAATTCTACAATAATACTTTCATAATGTGTTTTATCTTGCTATCATTATATAGGCATTTCTATAAAACCAGTCTTGAATTGGAAATTAAAAGCCACTTTTTTTTTTTTTCAGAGATCTAGATATAAGATATACCTGTATAAGTAGAACCAAAGGAGAATGAGGATGTGCTGGGATCATAGCTTCAACTATGGCCTTGCCTACCATCGGGGAGGCCCTGGTTTTGAACCTTAGTACTGAAAAAATAAAATAAATAAACTAAAGGGACTGGGCTTTATTATGGCTCCTGGCTCTTCAAATAAATTTGATATTAAGCTCAAGTTTGGAAAATACACCTGAAGGAAAAAAAAGTTATATGTTGCTAAGGGTACCAGGTCATGCCTGAGATTAAGAAATTGTCTCCAAACACATATAACTATTTAAAGAACTATCATTAACAATTATATAACAGAAGGAATGATTCTATTTGTCAAATAATTTGTGTGGGGTATGCATTTATATCTAGACAATACGCAAAATCTAAGGGCCCTTATTGATCACAGTGATAACCCAATGGAAACACATGGCTCAAAATTAATAAAAAATATTAAAGTCCTATTTTGGGGAGAAAGTATTACACAGAGGTGGGAAAATAGCAAATGTTAACACACATATGATAGTGTTATCATCTGAGAACTGAAAAGCATTCAGGTTTTTTTTTTAAGTTATTGTGTTTGTTTTTAGGCTTTCAATTCCCACCCCAATTTGTTTATTGTCCAGTGGGGACCGAGAAGTTATTAAATTCCTCAAGGTCACACAGAAAGTCATGGCTGTTCTTGGGAAAGGGGCTTATATATTCCTGCATTCCAGCTAGGCCCTATTGCTTCCTGCAGTGAATGGGTCCGTGTGGAATGAAAGAATGCTCTTAAGCAAATTCCAATTATGGTTTATTAACTTCACACGTAGCATTTATCTTTCAGTTTCCAAAAATAGCGGAACCAATTAAACTGTCTGTTTAGCACGAAGTTTTTTTTTTAACTTTAATTTTTCTACAGATAAAGCCTTTATATAAGATAAATGGCACATTACAGATATGAGAGGAAGCCCCCACTCTCCGGCTCCAGCCACTATCTTCTTTCACTATCGTTTTAAGGCAAGCCAGGCAAGACCTTTTCTGTCCCTGAACTGAGAGTCTAGCAACCCCGGTCCAGCAAATCAGCCCACATTAGGCATGATGGACAGTAGTACAAATTAGTTATGTAGGATGCTTGCTAATTTGAAATAAAAGCCCAACAAATTCTAGCTTTCTCTCCACTGTCAAAACAAGATTAAACAATTGCAGGAGGAAAAAAACAGTAGGCTGGTAAAAGAAGGCATAAGGACAGTGTTTTACTTTACACTTAAAACAGGGTCTATAATTTCCAATCAGAGGAATAATAAGGAGGCTTGACTTAGTGGAAACCCTTCAGGGACCCAACTTTTGAGCATTTCCTTTTAGACTCCTCACTTACAACTATTCCATTAAAGAATCCTCACTTACAACTATTCCATTAAAGAAACACAAGTCCCGATAAGGGTCATGGAGAGCTGGAATTGAAATTTGCATATTAGATGTCTTCAGTGGGAAAAAAATATGTATATATATACATATATATATATATATGTATATATATATATATATATATACATATATATATATATGCAAGAAATGTGTGTCCTGGAAATTAAAATGAGAATAGGAAAACAGGCACCTCTGCTCTGGATCTCCAGTACTTTCCAGAACCCACAGAGAGTCTCATGGGCAAAGATAGGTGACCAAGGAGTCTCAAGCCCACTTTCTCCCCAAGGATGGTGCACAGGAAAGAAGAGGTTCTCTGAAAGAGTCTCACAGAAAGATAGAAAGAGATTTACCTTCTCTCTCACTGCCAAGACTCAACCCATGGCCTCTTGGGACTTCATTGAATTCTTTTTCTACTATTCCACAATGCTGTGAATTGGAGATTACTTTTTTTTTCCTCCTCTAGATTTTCAACATAAAACCTCTCCTGACTCTTTCACAGTTACAGGTAGCACACATGCGTCTATCATCATGCCTCTACTTCTCTAGCAAGAGCTGTGGGAATGTCATAGGACACATTCATGCTACGGAGTCTACCACTTGATTCTGTTGAATGTGCATGGTAATTATTTGACACTTTTAGGAGGTGACAGCTATCTTGAAACAATACAATTACAATTATCTTTTCAAATTTAATATTCTGCATTCTTCAGAACTGATTTTTTAAAACAATTCTCACTTTAGTATAGCTGGTTGAACTTAAGTTCTTACATTTATGTATGCACCTTTCCTTTCATTACGTTTGTTCTTAGAGTTTGTTACTATATTAGGTCCTTCTTCACCATTACCATGCTTTTCATTTTTATTTTATTCATCTTCAGAAATGTCATTCATATTCATTATTTCTTTATAAATGCATAGAACACTCTATTATATAGCCATGGCTTGAGAAAGGGTGTTATACTCAATAGAAAACAGACTATGACTCTGCTTATAAGTCTAACTTACAAGGACTCAAGTGTTCCTTAATCTGTGCAATACAGCAAGGGTGAATTTTCCCCAATATGCAAATTTGGGAAGCAAAGCAGGGCCATGAGGTGGTAATATCTCCATACCCAGATCCCTACTTAGGGGTATTCAGCTGAGAACCCAGAGTCTTGTAGAGTCAGGACTTCCAACTTTTAAAATACATTTCTGCTGGGTGTGTGGTGCACACCTGTGATCCCAATACTTAGGAGACTGAGACAGAAGGATTGCTTGTTCAAAGAGAGTCTCGACAAGTAGTGAGACTCTAATCAACCTGGCAAGACCCTGTTTCAAAATAAAAATAAATAGGGTCAGAGTTATAGCTTAGAGTTAGAATGCCCTGGGTTCAATCTCTAGCACTCCAAAAATAAAATAAAATAATATAAAATCTGTTCCCATTATTTGACAGACAAGAAAACTAATGCTCAGGGATTCTAAAGGACTCATTCAAAATCTCTCAGCTATTTTACAATGATGCAGAAAAACAGCACAGACCAACCCCTGACTAATCCACCAGTTGTATTTTCGTCAAATTTCCATAACTAAGTTGCAAAACACTTCATAGAAGATGGACCATCCTCAATGGTTTTCTATAAACTATTTTAAAAGAAACAATAGTTTCAATAGTTTCTGCAATCAACTGTAGGATCCTTCCTCTTCCAATTGTAAATGGCTACTTAGCTTGTGTCGCTGCCAGGAACATCCATGATGCCCCTTGTGATATTTATGAGGGCCTGTCAAGGTGTAGTCAAAGCTCTTTTCACATTACTAGGGAAAAGACAATTCTTCCAAGTTCTCCTCCATGCAGTATAATGTCATTCCTAGGTCTCCATCCCAGTCAAATCAGTCAGAAATATCACCATGGGTTCTTTAAACCCACAACTGGGAAACAAAGAAGCTTTTTCACGAAAGTGAAAAACAAAAATAAAAACCAAACCAAATGCAAGCAAACAGATTTTGAAGAAAGTAGCTCCTCCAAAGAAAACACAAGCATTTCACATACTTTCCTGAAGTTGTGAGTGCACCATGACGTAGAATGTCAGGGTCCTTGCTGGGACTTCAAGGCTTACTGACATGTACAGTGTCGATCAATAATTGCATTGCAGACACATGCAATAAGAAATTATATTTGTCAATATAAAAATATATAATTTCTGCATTTAAGACCTAGTCACATGAATTATTTCTTGGTCCTCATCTATTGCTGTGAAGCCTTCTATTACTAGCTTGTTAAAGTTTCATTATAGTAGAAAACCTGAGTGATCATTTGGTTCCATTTCATGTAGCAAACTTTGTATTCAGAAATGACTGACACAAGTGATCTTTTCCAAGAATACTATTTGGAGTTCCCTGATCATTGTAACATTTTACTGTGGGTAAAACAGGACTATATTTAACTTGCAAAGATCATGTATTTAAACTGAATCACATTTTGAACATATAATATGTGCATAGACAGAAGGATAGAAGAAGACAGTGAATACTACACACATGGCAAATCTAAAACATTTTGATGAAACAAAACTAATTTGTAACTTTCTGAAATAAAAAAGCAGCAATTTGTTGTTTAGGAGAGTGAACGAAAAACCCTCGTATAGGTTTCCACTCTTCCTAGTTCCTTTTAACAAATACACATAGCTAAAAATCCCTAATGCTGTATTATGCTGAAATAATCTAGGTTTCCAATTGCTAGTGAAAATGGACTACATCTAAAAATGTAAAAGGCCAAAAATCACATAAAAATCTTATTGACAAATCAGAAAAGCATCACAGAAGTAATTTGCTAATGGCTAATGACTCATTAAACCAAATACTTACATCATAAACTATGCAAGCACTTTAAAAACTGTTTCCCCAATTAAAAGGCTACACACAATAACAAATATTCTATAAAACACCAGAAAAGCCATAATTTACTATAACAGATATTCAGAGTTGTGTATAACACATTGCATTTAAACCTCAAATTTAGAAAATCAATTTATAACATTATTTTAATCTTTACTTGGGAAAATAACAAATACTTATCATCAGAATATAATTAAAAAACAAATGGTCTTACAAACGTCTCTTTATACTGTAGTTTACAAGATGACATTTTTGCATTGAGAAATATATGTTTTAAGTAACCATCAAACATGTTTATTAAAACCTAATTATGCAGATAGGGAAATGTGCATTTTGATGCAGTGTTAAGACTAATCCCTAGTTTGATGATCATCCTATCTGCCTAACTTCAGATTAAAAAAAAAATCCAAAAAATTTTACTTTGTATCTATTGTCAAGATTAAACACTCCTGGTAGAGTATCAGAGAGAATGATTTTATTAGGATATTAGGAAAATGTTCCTAGGCAAATCTAAAGGCAGTTAGCATCGCAATACATGAAAACCGAAAGTCTGAATTAAAATATATTTAATTATGCATCATTTAGGACAGAAATGTTTATGAGTGACGTCATTTGAACACAGCAAAGTAGACTATTCCACTGAGTACAACAGAAACATTTTCTATCAGAAGAGTCACTATATTTAAAGATAACTTGCTTCATTTTCCCATGCATATTAAATCTAAAAACTGCCAGATTATCTAAGTACTGCAAGCAAAAGGCTGGAATGCACACAATACAACACATTTCACTTGAGAATCAATGATTTAATAAACAGATTCCTATAAACTGACTAAGTGGGAAAGTGACATCAAAAGAGCACATATCTTTATTCAAGGGTTGATTCCATCACAGAGACACAATTGCTATATATTTTAGAAGAATAGCATTAAATATAACTTTCCTTGATAGTTTTATGAGCTCTGTAGATTTTGAGTTCTTCATTATAAGAATAATGAAAAAATATAATGAGACTTTCATAAGCAAACTATTCTACCCATCAAAAATATATGTAAATGTACTACAGAGAGCTTCATTATTTCATTCAACTTTTCAATACATGATGGACAGTTTCTAAACACAAGGGTTATCTTCACCCATCATCTCTAATATTTCAGAGTTTCACTTATGATTTATTTTGAGACTAACATGTATATACATTCTAGAGTTTCAAGTTAGAATAAGATAATAATTTTAAAAAATTCGAGGACTTATAGAATCCCTGTTTTTAATAACAATGAGTGATCCTATCAGGAAATTTTCTAATGAAATGCAAACAGAATAGCTGCTAGTGTATGAGTTTTTGCTTTTGAACAAAGTGCCATAGGACATTTTAGCCCATACATATTTAGCAATAAAAGGTTTAACCGAATATTTAACCACCTGTAGATATCTACATGTCATGTTGTAAGAAAAGTTCCACCATATACATAAGTCATGCAGGGCCAGTAGAATAACCGAATACATAAAATTTTACTCCAGGTAATTCAGTATTATGACATATTTTATGAAATATGTTATTATCACCATCATTACTCCAGTCTTATTTTCACTATAAAATATGAAAAGAAGTAAATAACTTTCTCTTATTTCATAAAATTTAGAAGTGGTTCACTGGGAGATTCTTTATATGGCATCTTTGAAGACCTCTGAACAAGCATAGGGCCACTTTACTTCCCCTCAAACAAGAGTAAAGATGACTATCTTACCTTAGTTTTTTGTCACAAACTTTATTTTATCTATGGTGAGCATAGCTCCAGGGATCAAGTTATTGAACTTACTGTCGAATCCAAAATTAAGTTTTATTTCATCAAAACTGGCTGGACAACTCATGTTTCTTGTGTGCCTGATTGCCATGGTTATGATCACAATATGCAGTGCATGGATAAAACTGGCCAAATGTCGCAAGTCCAAACCACTTCCCCTGACTCACAGTATTGTCTAGGTCTTTTCACACACCATCAATGCAGGTAGAAAGATTTTGCTCCAATGAGAGAGCCATTGTTTACAATTCATTAACAAAGTCAAAATTTGATCAAAATATGAAAATGTATGTTTTATGTTCTTATAAGAGAAAGTTGAAGATATTCTTTGAACTATTGTTACCATCTACTCAAGGTCAATCTATTTATAAATAAATAAAAACTTTCATATATATTATTTTTACCCAAATGAATAAGAAAAATATATTCATTTGCCAGCAAAAATATATTTCCCAAGAGAAGCTATAATGCTATTAGGTATCAATATCTATTATAATTATAATGGATGAGAAGCCTAGGAAACAGAAACACACAGTCATTTGTCATGTTAAAACACATGTACCTTTTGGGGCTGCACTAATTCAATTTAGTCTTTTCTGCTATGGATATCAGATACTGTGGGGCTCCAAGGTTGGAAATGAATATGAAGTGTCCCTCCAAAGCCCACTGAATATGAAGCACTGTGACTATGTTATGAAGACACAGAAGGGAGGAGGATTCCAGGGCCCACGTGGAAGTCTGTCAGTCAGGAATCAGGAGTCCACACTGAAAAGTCAAATTATCCTTAGAGACCTTCCACAGCTCAGTAGGCCATGGAAAGGGAATGAAGTTGGTGAGTGCCAGCTTTATCTTATCTTCAAGGGTAAATTAGTGATCTCTAAGTAGTAGAGAATGCCATCAGATTTGGTATAGTCACCATAGACCTTTCTGGGGGTCTATTTAGGTTACTATCATTAAGACCCAGACTATTTATTTGGTCATACAGCTAGGACATTCATGGGCTTTGGATTAAGTTGGATATGGATAACCCCTTGTCATTTAGTAGCTCTGTGATCATGGGCATGTCCCTTATCCATGCTGAGCCTTTTCTGTCAAACAGCAACAGCAACGTTTTCCCAGGATGCTTTGAAGAGCAGGTAAGATCAGATCACACATACTGCAGAGCATAGTACTTGCTATAAAGAAGGAGTTCAGCTTATGCTTTCCTTTTACACCAACCCTTTCTCTCTTAATAATAGGGAAGGAGAACACCTTAGAGAAAGAATGTGAGCTCTTATTTTCTATAGTTGAACAAAACAAGATATATTTGCCTTTAATAACTTCTCAGAGCCGGGCGTGGTGGCGCGCACTTGTAATCCCAGCATTTGGGAGGCTGAGACTGGAGGATCCTCCGGGTTCACGGTCAGCCTCAGCTACCTAGTGAGGCACTCCGCAACTTAGTGAGACCCTCTTTCAAAATAAAGAATAAAAAATAGGGCTGAAGGTATAGCTAGGAGGTAGAATGCCCCTGAGTTCAATCCCTAGTACCACAAAAAAAATAAAAAACCACAAAAAACCTTTCAGTGTTTCAGCAAGTCAGCCACGTGTAATATTGTACATGTAACATTCACCAAGTTGGAGTGCTGGCTCTGTGTTAGCACCTAACAGAATGTGCAGGAAAGTTCTGTTTAGACCTGGTATCAGAGGAATCACATTTGACATCAACTGCAACTCCAGCACTTCTCATAATGTGGGTTACTGGGGGAGGGGTACCGTATTTTAAAACTTTCCCAGGGTAACCATATCAGTGTCACATGGTGAACTTAAGACACTTTATTGGAAAAGTTATGGATCATAAGTTAGACTCAACTGTACATACTATGCATACTGATTATCTAAATTAAATTTGAATAGTTCAGCACATAGCCAGTAAATGCATAGTTATGTGCTTTCTTTTTTCAGAGAATTTACTTGGAGAGAAATGAGTCTCTTGTTAATACTAATAAAAGGGATCCAAATGCAGAAACGGTATCCAATCTTCTCCTACAAGGGCAATTGACCATCATCTCCTGGAAGTTAATACAGTCAGGCCTGTGGTGAGAGGCCGGGGGTTTGTCTTCAACCTCTGCAGAACAGATTTAGAAAGGCCTTGGTCTCTTTTGCGGAGGTGTGTACATCTATGGTTCTCCACTCTTAATATTGTGATGAAAATGGGAGCAATTCAGAGGCTTCCATCAGTAACACTGGATAACAAGAAACATTAAAAAAAGTGTCTAATATGGTATTCACCATAAGGGCTCACATCAGCAATTCATCATTAAGGGATTTTACTTTTTTCCCCTTTCCTGCTATAAAAACTGTGCATCCAGATAGATGATTAGATTACAACAGATGTTAACTTCTTTATTACTCGCATGTAGAAAGACGATACATACTTGTCAAAGATCAGTTCCTCAGTGTTATGAGGCTGCAGACAGCGTTAGGGTATTCCTGCTTAACGCTGCACTATTCCCTTTATGGGAAAGAGGGAAAAAACGCAAAGAAAACAATGCACATTCTCTCTCTAAGGCATGGCATTTTTTTTTTTTTTTTTTTTTAGATCACATGTACTTTTCCTCAAGGTTGGAACTCTTCACTCTTTTCTGATAAGCAGCAAGTCTCCTAAGAAAAATTATTTCTCTGAGTCAGCAATTAAATCTGACACATGCAATGAAGATGAAAAATTGCCATTATTTCCCCTGGAGCAGTTTTGGCCCCATTTATCCAGCAAGAATCGAAGCATCTCCCTGGAAGTTCATATACAGTCATCTTCATCCTTCCCACTTAGGATTTTGGTGAGATTCACACTCAGAGCTCCCTTGAACCTGCCCATTTCATTATCAACACAGTAAACATCCTAGATTCATTTTTTTCTCCTATGAAATAAAGCTGTTTGATCTTCTGCTAATTAAGAAAGGAATGAGAAGTTTAAATAAAACTAACATGCCATGTGTGGAATTAAATGTTTTTTAATATTAAAAATATTGACATAGCATGCATGGTGGTGAATGCCTGTAATCCCAGTACTTAGGAGGGTGAGATAAGAGGATCGCAAGTTCAAGGAGAGCCAAAGCAATGAAGAGAGACTCTCAGCAACTTAGTGAGATGGTGTTTCAAAATAAAAAATAAAATAGGTCTGGGGGTGTAGCTTGGATGTAGAATGCCTCTGGATTCAATCCCTGGTAACACACACACACACACACACACACACACACACACACACACGACATAAATGCACACTGTTTAAAATATACTGCTTGATTTTGAGTTCAAGACAGTTACTCTAGCCTAATGCTATCTTCTAGACAAATACTAGCCAGTTAACAAAATTCAAAGGTGGTCTAATTAATATAGTCTAGAGATATATAATAACTTTGAGTTGAAATTCTGGCTCTGCCATTTTCCATCTTTATGATACTGGACTGGTTTCTTAATATCTGATCTGTATTTACATATGTATATCCTATGTGGGGATATCTGTGTGTGTGTGTGTGTGTGTGTGTGTGTGTGTGTGTGTGTAGGGATAAAACAATGCAATATTCTTGGATGACTGGTATGATACTTACATAAGATTATATATATACACACACAAAGGGCTTAGCAAGATACTTGGTACTTGAATACATATTAGTTATGTATCAGTAGTCATTCATACGTGTTTGTATTTATAGTTGGTGAGTGATATAGAACTCTTATTCATCATTTTGAGTATCAGGATTTATTATGTACAGATAATAAATTAGAAAACATGGTATGTGTTCTTATATTTTCTCTTGTCCCCCTCTGAGTTTCCATGATAGAGTTGTGCCACAAGTTCTACACATAAGTGTAGAAAAAGGAGCGAAAGCATCCAATATCCTCTCTAATGTTACAATCATCAGTGCTATTATGTATTGGGCTGGGTGGAGATTCTATAGAGCTCACTGCATTCATTTACTTTAGTGCCCTATGGAATGCATTAGTCTGAAGAAAATCTAAGGAAGAAATGTATGTGTGTGTGTGTGTGTGTGTGTGTGTGTGTGTGTGTGTGTGTGAATGATCAACCAATTGGCTCTTAAAGTTGTCATATCTGTCTCTTGAGAATCCACAGCTTTCAAGCTATGTAATTTATTTCTATCTCTCTCTTACAACCATTATGCTTTTCACAAGCCATTAATCCCTCACATCTGTTAAGCTTAAGTTAGTTTCAAGTATACTGCAAAACACTCTATGATCAATAGATGATGAGTATCTGAAATGACCATGAACTTCTTGAACAAACGCAGGACTCACAAATTAGAATATTACCAAAGATAGTTAATTTATACCTTACAGCAAGGATACATTTACTCATGCTTAATATCTTATGTTTATTCCTCTTACATAGAATCTTGGCTGCTGATTTTGGTATACTCTAATTAAGGTATAGGCAATACCAGGCCTTTTTTTTTAAATAAAATATTTACTGAGTACCCATCTATATAAATATGGTACCAAATATCAGAGTTCAAGACACTCTAATATCTCATATACATCAAATAAGTCTATGAAAGGCTGTTTGCTGGAAGCTGACCAATACATCCTGTTGAGGGGATAAGCAATTGCAGTTTATTTCAATAGTATGAAGTGCACAGGTCACACAACCCTTAGGAGATGGATTTGAAATACAAAGAGGATCCGTATAAAAGGATTCCCCTTAGAACCCAGCCCACAGGCAAATGAAGTAGACATTTACCCAACAGAAATTTGGGAGATTCTTTTAAAAGCACATTTTTCAGGAGTGCAGGGGAATTGACATTGTCTTTGTTAGTGTTTTATGAAGGCATTTATTTTTAGTTATACAGCTGAAACTCTCCAGCCCAATGAACTGTGGCTGTCTGTGGTGTATTCAGCAGAAGAGGGGGAAAAAAAAGACGCTTTGCCATTAGTTCTAAAAATATCGGTGACATGTCAGGGTCATCATCTCTATGTTAAGAACTATGGAGAGTTGGAGAGAGATGAACTTATGTCTTTCACACTCAGCATCTTCAGTGCAAATAAAAATTTAAAAGGACCTCTCACAATTTTTAAGCTAAATGCATATCTCAATTCAAAATCCCCAAACAGGCATACCCATAATGAGTAGTATGGCTGTGAAAATGGTGGGAGGTGGCTCACAGCAGAACTTCATATGGGGGATGAAAATTATTTCAAAATGACAGTATCTTATTAAAATCTATAATGTAACATATAATTATGTAGTTATATATAAAGTAAAGATATTACAGTATCAAACAGATACTAGATGATATTTCAGAAACTGGATGAGTGCTAAATTGAGAGAGCTGTAGGACAGGAATTCTAGGCTGAATCTGGCTCTAACTAGATTACAACATGGGATCAATTACCTAACCAGTCTACATCTCAGTTTCCTCAATTTTGACATAAGAAGGTAGGTATCTGTGGTTCCCTTCTGAACTGAAAATTTTACACTACAGAAATGGAAAGGAGCTATGTGACTATGTTTGTCTTGTTTTCCATGAAGGTTCCATTCCACGTAACACACACATGCACACTATGTTTGTATGGAGACACGTTAATCTTTGCATGCAGGGAAATACAGAGTGATCTATGGGTCTAGTTTATCAGGAATTTGAAAACTACAGACAAGAAGAAAACATGCATTAGTATATTTAAGCAATATTGTTGGGGATGGAAAATAGTGCAATTGCTAAAGAAAATTGTACTGTGGTTGCTAAAAAAAAAAATAAAATAAACATACATTTATCATAGGATCCAGAAATTCAGCTCTGGGTATTTACCCTAAAGAGTTGAAAGCAGGATCTCAAAGAGATAACTGTACAACCATATCAAAACAATATAAGTTCACAATAGTCAAAAAGAAATGGAAACATAAGTGTTCATCAACAAGTGAATAGATATGCGGTATATTAATTCAATGAAATCTTATTCAGCTTTCAAATGAAGGAAATTCTGACTCATGTTACAATGAAGATGAACCCCGAGAACATGATGTTCATTGAAATGTGCCAAACATAATCGTATATATATTTATGATTCCATTTATGTGAAGTACATATACTCAATATGCTTATAACTACAATGGACCAGTAGAAGTATAAAAATAAATAAATAAATTTGTAGAAATAAAGCTGAACAATGGTTGCCTGGGGTTGTGGAGAGGAGGAAATGGGGAGTTATTCAACAGGTAGAGAATGGTGATTTGGTAAGATCAGAATTCTGGAGATGGATAGTGTTGATAAAAGCACAAAGAGAATGCACTTAATGCTACCTAACTGTACACTTCAAATAATGTTATGAAGGTACCACTGCCAATCCCACTGTTAAGTACAGGGAGGGGTGGGTAGTAAGGTGGAATCTGAAGGGAGATAAACAAAGGCGCATGTGCATGGATGCTTGTATCACTTTGAATCTCACTATGATGTATCATTACCATGCAACTAAAATTGCATTTTTATTACAATACCAATAAATGTGTTTCTTAAGAAAAGTCAAGGTGGTAATTGTTACGTGCATTTCACCATAATAAAAAAAGAAATTTGACTTGAACTTGAATATACTAGTTGATTTTAATATAAATAGCATTTTGTATTAGATCAGACAAAAGACTGTAGACAGAATGTCTGCCTTTCCTTCCTGGCTCAAGCATTCACTCACAGTGTGCTACCTTGGACCAGTTACTGAAAATACCTGTGATTCCTATCTCTCCTCTGTAAATGAAGAATAATAGCACTTGCTTTACAAAGTTATTGTAAAGAAAAATACGTTGCTATAGTAAAGTATATAAAAGATATCTGGTGAATAATAATCAGAATACATGTTGCTTTCGCTGTTCATTATTAGTAATTTTACCACTGATAGAATTCTGCTGAGATGTCTTCTATATATGATGTGAGCTTTATTATCTTAGATACAACAGGAAATCTTTTTAACTTGTTTGGCATTTAAAAACAAACTACAATACAAAAGGTTGATTGCTCTTAACATAAGCAGAAAAAAATTAGAGCATTTGTTTTCTTATTTTTTCTATGGGGATGAACAATATTTTCTTTAAAATACTTTAAACCATTGGAAATATAAAGGACCATTGCAAAAAACACCTGTGACCTGAAAATGTAATGACATCACCAGGCCAGTAGAATGATATATAACATTCAAAAAAATTCAAGTTGCTTGAGCTATTCCTCTTTTTTTTTCCAATGACTGTATTTGAAAATGCTTGCTATTACTAGCACATAGGTGTTTAGTAAATATTTTGCCTGAAAATGTCTTGGAAAGAAAGAACTCTTGCAATGATGGAAGCCGTGTTATACTAACTCAGGGACAAGACTCTGGAGCGAATGCTTATTTACTTGACAAAGAAAAAACAGTTCAGTTTTTTGTTTTTGAGGTATGTGTAGCATAAAATAGATTGTTTTCAAAGTTGCTGAGGAACAGGTTCTTTCAAAAACCACTTAACCATTCTGCATAAGTTTGGGGAGGCAGAGAACACACTTTAAGTGCAGGAGGCAAATTGGAATTATCTCAATCTTCTAAACTCTCTTCTACGCAACATAGTTCATACCTTTTACAGTGCTTGGCGTGGTACAAACTGAATCACTAGCTAATGGAACTGAGGCTTCCTGCTTCTCCATCACTCTAGAGTGAACAGAAAGAGATAGCAGAGAGGGAGAAGATGGATCTGAGACTAAGGAAAAAAGAACCTATCAGTGTAATTTTACATTTTTGCCCAATGCAAGGAAGGGCTGTGGGAAGATGCCACAAGCTCTAAACCACAAATGGAAATAGCAGGGGGCATAGGAGACCTCTGGCTCTGTGTTTAGCTGAGGTGACATCATTGTCCCAGGGAGCAGCCTCAGTCAAGCCCTGTTCTTCTGAGATGCAGCATGACTTATGAATGTGGATATTCCAATATCAGAGAATACATACCTTTCATATTATCTGCCTGAACCTGATGAACAGATGGCATAAACTAAAATCAGCTTACCACAAATAATTATACAAAATGAAAATTAGATGGATGAAACCTAAAATTTGATGCTTTTTATATTAAGTCAAAATTAGAAATAGATAAGCTCATTTATGTAGCTAATAAATTGAAAGCAGAACATCCATCTTGTGTAAAAAGAAATACTCTGAAATAGAAATTAATATCCTAGTGCATAAACTCTTTGAAATGCAGTTGCCTCTATCTAGTCTACATTTTGTTTAAAAAGGATGTGTTTTACTAAAATGCACAGTAAAAACTCTAGAATAAAGCATTTTAGTAAAAAAAAAAATACCTACAGATATGTGTGTGTGTGTGTGTGTGTGTGTGTGTGTGTGTGTGTGTATGTGTGTGTACAGCAATGGGGAATGGATTTAATAAAAATAGACTTTGAAAAAGAATTAGAAATTGGGTTAGGTGTGGCGGTACACTCCTGTAATCCCAGTACTTGGGAGGAAAAGATAAGAGGATCAAAGGTTGAAGGCCAGTATCACCAACTTAGTAAGATCCTTAGCAACTTGGTGAGATGCTATTTAAAATTAAAAAAAAAAATAAGGCTGGGGTCTAGCTCAGAGGTAAACTGCCCCTCAGTTGAATCCTTAGTGCTAAAAAAAAAAAAAACAAGTTGGATTTAGTAAATTTGTTAGTCACCTACCATGCTACCATGTGTAAGTTTCCACCATGGAATAAAACATAAAATCATTATCTACTTATATGATTAGATTAAGTAATTTAAAGAATTACATCCTCCCCCACTTCACCAGGATATACTCACGCTCAATGTCGTTTGGAGTCCCCACCTGACTAGCACATAAATAAGAACCCAGGCCCAGTGGGTCACCTCTTCCAAGGATGCCTTCTACGTCATACTGCCAACCTTGAACTTTTAGAGTCATAATCCAAGGAGCGAGCAGCCCTCCCCCTTCCATCAGACATTATTGTAGCATCTCCTAGAGAGGCTGCCCCCAAACTTAGGACGTGACAGCCCCTCCTAAGGATAGCCAATGAGGAAAAATTAGTCAGACCACTGAAAATTCATTCAAAATTCATGATTCAGTTGCTCTTTGCAACCTCCTAAGGACGGACAGTAAATTGGTGCCCTTTCATCATCTCCTACCAGAGACACTCGAGATTATTTTATGGAGGATCTATGAAATTGATTTGTAATAAATGTCTGTTGCAGGTCAAGGTGCAGCAAAGAGCTGCTGGGTGTCTTTTGAAAAAAGGTCACGTCTGTTGCGTACAAACCAGCCTGAAAACTATAATCACCCTTCAATGGTCTCCTGGGTCAATGACAACTTAAAAGCTGTGTAAACCCAAGGAGATATGGGGAAGCACAGAACAGCCTTTTAAAGCAAAAGCCAAATGAACTTGAATTATCAAAGATAACTGGGACAGCAGATTCAGTTAACTTCTTTATCAACTAAAATTAATGTACTGACAAATTAAAAGCAACAGTGAATTACATGCATTCCATATCTGGCAGAGACATCACTTGGAAAAAAATAAAAAGAAGATGGATAATGAAATGTTTTATTTTAATGTTCCCAGGGGATACATTTTAAAAACACTCACATACATCAGTAACAAGGGAATAAGCCAGGCCTATGACACTTAGAAATGAAGAATTTCAACATACAGCCTGTTTCAGGAAATTTGATATTTTGTTTGGATTAAGATGATTTACCTGTTTCAAAGAAGAGCTCTATTTTCATTCCAAAGCTCAGAATGGAACCCAAATGATGAACCGTATGTTTTGTGTTTGATGACTTGGAAATTCTTTTGTTCCAGTGTTTACTCACTGAACAAGAAATACTGTAAAGGAAGAAATTTCTCTGTTTTTCAAAAGAAAGAATTTAACATTAATGGGCTTATGTAACACTTGAAAGAATGACATGAAGATAGGAAAACAGATAAATGTGAACATTAGAAAGATCAGAAGGTGACCTGTGGGTTAATTCAGGATCATGCATTACTGCGTCTCATAACTCTGTGCACCAAAACCACAAATTTTTTTTTTTGAGGGGAATAAAATAATATGACTTATGTATCTTTTCAATACTCTCCCCCTTATTTCTGGTAACAGCATGCCAATTCTCCTTGAAGAAGCATTCCTTCCCCTGTTTCAGTCCACATGGTTTGAGGGAAGAGAACTCTAAAGTAGACTCCCATATTATGGACTCAGTGACCTACACTTTAGTAATTATTGTCATAGTGATTCAGAGATCAACAGTGCTTAAAGTTAAGCCAATAAGAGGACCAGGACCTTTGCAGCAACAGTGGTAGAAGACAGATATGATGTTCCTGTTAACCAAAACTTTCAAGGAGGACTAGCCAGAGAACAAAAGTAACACAGAAAAAAAAACAAAACAAAAAAACAAAAACAAAAAACAAAATCAATGGTTGAATGAGTTGGAGAAAGGTGGGTTAGATGAGCGGAGAGAGAGAGAGAGAGAGAGAGAGAGAGAGAGAGAGAGAGAGAGACAGAGAGACAGAGAGACAGAGAGATACATTGATTCCTAGTGCCACGGTTCTTTGAACCTTGTATTTGGCCATGCCAGAAACCATTCATGTTCAGCCTTGATCTTTCTAATTACATGAGCTAGCAAATCCCCTCTTGTGTTTATGCTGGTTGGAGCTGCAACTCCTCTCACTTGAAACAGTAAACTTCCTGGCTAGTACAGATACACAGGTTGGAGGAGAAGCAGCATGCCTGTTGGAAAGGAAAGAGAATATCCCCGCCCACTCCCCACACCCCAGCTTTCTAAGAACAAATTCTGTTCTCCTATTACAGACGGATGACTCAAGGGCACCGCGCTTACTCCTCTGCCATCCCTTTAATATACCTTCCTTGGTGATCCCTTGTGACCCCATAATATGATTACAGACATTGATGATTTATAAGAAGTGAAAATTCAATTGGAATGATCCAAAGTGACTTTGATAAACTGCAATCTAGGGGACATGTGTATTCTTGAAATACACATTTTCATTGATTAGCTGTGTCCCTAAGCAGTGGAGAGATGGCGAGCTATAAAACTTAAAACCATTACAGACAGGGAAGAAGAAGATTTTAAAACATAGTAGTAACTGGGTGGAGTGCTATTCACCTAGCGAATATTCCAAAATGAATTGGAGTTTCTGCATGCCAAAAGAGTAATTACCCTGTTAGAATTTACATTTAAGCAAAATGAATACTTAGATGAGTGATTGGCTAAACTGTATTTGATGTTTTCTGCACTGAATTTATTTATTGTCCAGGATTCTAATCCTAAATTATTTGTTTTTTTTTCCTCTTGTGGTACTGGGGATTGAAGCCAAGGGCATTTTGTCTTCAGGCTACAACTTTAAATTTTTTGTTGTTTGTTTTTTTGTTTTTTGTTTTGAAACAGGGTCTTGCTAGGATGCTGAGAGTCTCACTAAGTTGTTAAAGCTGGCCTCAAATCTGCAACCTGCAATTTTCCTGTCTCAGCCTTGCAAGTATTAAAATTACAGGGTTATACCACTATGCCCAGTTTATTTACTCTTTTGTTCCCGAAATAAGGGCAAAATTTGACTCAAGGGCCTGCACTCTCACTGGTTTAGGGGCCACATGAAGATGAAAGAAATGCTGAGACGTCAAATACATATATATAAAATACTAGGAATTGAACACAGGGGCATTCTACCTCTGAGATACATCCCCAGCCCTATTTTATTTTTTATTTTGAAACAAGGTCTCACTGAGTTGTGGAGGGCCTCACTAAGTTGATGAGGCTGGCTGGAAAATGTAATTTTCCTATCTCAGTCTCCCAAGTACCCCCAAGTACTGGGATTACAAGTGTGCACCACTATGCCCAAAAGAAGTCTCTAATTTAATGACTTCTCTTAGAGGTGAAGAAACTGAGGTACAGAAGTGTTTCATATGATTTGTCTAAAGTGACACCTCCAGCTATTGATAGTGTCATCCAGTAGTCTCCTGTCTTTGATAATGAGATTAGGAGATGTCTAGACTGTTATGTTTTATTAGCACAGGAGAAGGTTAGATACATGTGTCTTTTACTCAAACAGTAGTGATTGGGCATGTGTACCTATTCCATTTTTTAAGGAAATGACAGGTGGAAGGTGGGTTTTCTGAGACAAAAAAAAGTGTCATTTCAAAAAAAATGCATTAGAAAGAAGATTGTTTTAGATTCTACATGAACTATTCCACAAAACCTTTTAAAACTATTAAGAAAATCACTTAATATATTGTTCCTAGCTTCTATTTTACTCAGTTACATAAGTTTTGGAAGTGTCCAGAGACAGTTACAATATATAGTCAAAGTCTCTCTGTGCTGTTCGCAGTTCCTCAACCCACTGTTCTTGTCTTCTCTTTCTCTTCCTCCATCCAGGCTAAAACCGACACACTCAAAATATTCACCTTCTTATTCAGTTCCTCACTCAGCTGCATACATCACGTATATTTCCACAGTGGCTGGCCATACTGGTTTTTTCTGCCAATTAGAATGTGAACCCGTTATTGGCTAGTTTGATTTTGCACCAGCATAGAAGTATTGCATGATATACATCCAGGCATCAGAGTTGGGAAAGTCATGTTAAACAAGACATATGCCCAGCTCTCCTTTCAAATCCCAAAACACCATACTTTTCACCAAACACCAGTTGTTAGTGATACAGCAGACAAATAGACCATATTAGGGTTCTAGTCTCTTCTTAGCATGAGAGAAGAGGCTAAGTTGGGTATTCATTTATTCATGAATCTGAAAAATATTGGATAAATCTCCACTATGTCCTAGTCTTGTATAATTTACTAGTGAAATAAGACAAGAGAGCCATAGTCAATCCCTCCCTTACACTGTAGGGCTTGACTTCTAAAGTTCACTGCATATATGTATATAAGGAGTCACCTCTTCAGGACATTTTGGGAAAAAAAAAATGTCTATCACCTCACTCAGAAGCAAGCTCATTTCCTAAGTCACTATTATTTATCTTCAAAGAAGGATGTAGACAATCCCCTTTGATACTATTCCATTCTTTTAAAGTCATAGAAAATTCATGATCCTTCTCCCCAAATTTGAGGGAAACTTCACTGGCCGTACCTCAAAAAACTCAGTTGCCCTCTTGTACCTGCTTAAGCACCTTTGAGACAGGAAATGTCATACTAGATGTCTCAGATAAGAATAAAAACAAGGGAAGAAAACACGGCAGGATTGGGACTGTGGTCTAGACTACTCTTTTCAGTTTCTCTGATTTTGACACAGAATCCCTAACTTCAGACTGGCCTCCACACATCTAAAATAAACATAAATAATGTAAGTAGAAAATCAACCTGAGAGCAGAGGCTCAGGTACGTGAACCATAAAGACAAAGACCCTCTGCCTAGCTTCCAGTCGCTCCTTCCTGGCACCACACTGTCTAGTCATATAAAGCTGTAATTGAAACCATGTGGTGTATGCAGGGGGCTTATTACAGGCTCCTCTGGAGTAATCTCACGGCTGAATCCTGTGGGGAGCCTCTGACAATCTCGGGGTCAAGATATCATCGCTTAAATATGAGAAACGACACACCAACTTGTGTCCCCAGGGAAAACAAACCTAGTTTAAATGTAGTGTGTGCAGATAAATACTTCTGTTACCAAGCACATGTTTATTATTTTATTGACATCCTCTATAGAAGTGGAAATGCATTTTATGAAACAGTTCAGTGACTCATTTTATAATATAAAGGTAGCAGTTTATAACCATGTTTGAAGGAGTGATTCTTATACTAAAAAATAGGAGGCTGTATATCCTTGCAAAATATTACATTAACAATGGATATCAACACATTAAATAGTCAGAATGGTGAAATATGATGTGATATTAATAGTAATATCCCACAGAGAAACATCCTTAGCTTTTGGCTAATAAGTCATACCACCCAGTAAGGTGTCTAATTTAACACAGAGTGAAAGTTGGGAAAACTGAACCAAGTTCATGCCAACTGAGAATGAAGGGGAAAGTTGAGAATACACAATCTGATTTGAACCTGAGTTTTCCTTGTGAGCTGAGATCATTCTGGACCCCCGTAGTTTCTCCTTTCTCTTCCAACACTCTCCTGTTTGTTATTTCTGAAGAATATCCAACTCAGGAGAATCCATGGGTCTCAGAATACAACTGTACACAAATGGAAAAGCCAAATAATAAGCTTATGTTTTTGTAGCCTGGCTTCTTACATCCACCTAAAACAAATCTGAGAAATATTTCCTGAGCATCAAATAAATTGCATAGTTCTTGGTGCCGGTGAAACAACAGGAAACAAGACAAAGGCCTTGGCTCTTGTGAAGCTGGTATGCTAGCAGGAGAGAGGTCATCAATGGGCAAATAAGCAAATAAGACATGTTCTGAAAATAATCTTCAATAAGAAAAAGATGACTGCAATATCAGGTGAGGAATACATGTGGACAGTCCACTGGAAGACTACCAAACAGGTCTCCTGTGTAACCAGGCAAGAGGGTTCAGGTCATAGAAGAAATCGTGTATGAAAGCTCATGAGCTATAAAGGAGCTCACATTTTTAAGGAAATTAAAAATAGTTTTAAGATAGTGGGGGAAAGGAAAAGCTGTAGTATGCAAAGCCAGAGACGCAGGCACAGGCCAGAATATGATGACATTTGAAAGCTATGTGAACTACTGTCCCCATAATCCATCCATCCATCCATCCATCCATCCATCCATCCATCCATCCACTCACCAGCTCTGTGCTTTATACTAGTAAAGGGGCTACATTATTTCTTTTTTTCTTCTTTCCACAATGAAATTCTGGTTCTATCCAGTAGCCATTTGAAATTAGAAAGTACCAAAATTACAAAATAATGCAATTACCCTTAAATCAATCCATCTGCCCTGCCTACATCTTAGTGTGTTGTGCACACTCAGCCACAAATGTAACCAAGTCCAGCTGTCACTACTGCCCAGAAGGGAACCTTCACTCCTGTTGAGGCACTGTGCCTGCAGAGGGACAGAAGCCACCACACATGGGAGCCTGGGAACCCTCTCCCACCTTCACCTCCTGCTCACCATAAATCCTCATTATCATGTTGTCAGCACTAGAGTCCATTAACCCCTTCCAGGGCCAGGCTGGCAGGTAGGCTCTGCTTACTCATTTGCCAATGCTTCATTTCACTGTCTTCTGAGACACCAAACTGTATTTTCTTCTCATCCTAAGGACTATCCTCAAGCACTCCAGGAAAAGCAGCAAGCAAACATCATAGCATCTGCATTCTTTAACATTTTATACCTAAAGTGGCCACAATGTAATTTTAGGTGGAAAATTAATTTGAGACTTTTATTTTCCTATATCCAATTTTTTTATAGTAAACCCTTAAACATATAAATGCTTTAATACATAGATAAGAGGGCACAGATAAAATTCCTATATAGGGGTAAGGAAAACTGGATGACATGTGAAAGAAAAGCTTCTTTATCAGTAAGAACTCTTTGTATTTTTGCATTGTTTTAATTAGAATAACTAAGAAACACAAGAACTTGGCTTAGTAAATCTTCTCCTAATCATCCTTTAGCTGCCATGGAAACTCATATGCAAGTTTACTATCATGCATTATAAAGTGATATTACTGAAATTAAGGAATTTGAGTTCCTATTTATTTGAGCCTGTAAACTTTCTTGGAATGTTTCTATGAAGCCAGTTTCTTTGATAATAAATGCATTTAATTTTCATTCTAACATGGTATGTATTGCTCCCTGGTGCTATGTGTTGGCTGACAGCATCAGCTTTTGCACCTCCCTAATCAAATTTTATCTAACAAAAAGCTGAACTAAGCATATTTGTTTTCCTATTTATAGCAGCATGTGCTTACATAACATATGAGATAGCAAGATTCAAAAAAAAAAAAAAAAATCCAAATCTTAAAATGCATTCGTTATGTTTAGTTTAAATAAAAGCTATGTTCTCCCATTAAACAAGAATATTAAAAACAATTGGAGACAGACAGAAGCTTATTGCTTATTTTCCAACCAGTATAATCACTGTGTTCAGCCACAATAAACTAGAACAGCAGGCAGAAATTTATTGCTCATGGGGAAAATTTGCTTCCATGAACCTCCCCATTTGCACAATTGCCCTGGCTCTCACTCCCCTCCTCATATGCATGGTGTCTTTGGTCACACCAGTACAGTAATGAATTATTACAATGTCGCCAATGGGGGCGGGGCTAGGCCATTGTGCTGTGCATAAGCAGCGATTGCGCCGTATCAATAACTCTGACTGCCACTGGGAACCACTGTAGCCGAAACAGATGTTTCATGTTGATAAGTAGGGACTGGGAAAGGAATTTTTATCCCACTGTTCATTTTTCTCTATTCCACTACCCATACCTGGCAGCAGCTCCTCCAGTACAGCTGTCTCTTGCAAGCCAATCTGTTCAATCCAGGCTCCTAGGTCTCATTTCATAAATCAAACTCAGCCCTGGACAAGCCCACGATCTCAGAGTACCCTTGTCGCTTTCCTCAGTGGAAACGCCTCTGTCACAATGTGAGATGCTGGGCCAATTGTGCTTAAATTAGTGCGTTGTCACAATTCATTAGGAAAGACAGCATGGGCAGGGAATCTTTTGGGGTATTCTCGATTAACTGTTTAGTAGGGAGTGTCACATATGTGGCATTTCGCACAAGGCATTCACCTTCAAATGAAGCATTTGGGAGAAAGCCCAGAATTTCCATGGGGAAGCAGTTGAATGCGATGTGAGTGGGGTCAGGTGCTACCTTTCTGTCTGTAAAGCACTCTCTGGTCCCCTACACTAGAAATAAAACTTGACTGGCCCACGCTCAAGTAAGAGATGCTGGTGGCGTCTAAGTTGTAACAACTTGGTAATTTTGCAATCATTAAGGGAAATTATTGTTAAATTTTCTGGGGATTAAAAATGACAACCAAAAATCAACGACTACACAACAAAAAGAACACAAAAAACAACAACAAAAATACAGGCCCAAACTATTTTAACATATTTTTATGTAGAATCATTTAAATACAGTTTTGGCTTGATTAACCAAGTACTTGCCACATCGTAACAACTTAAGATTCTGAACATATGTTGCTTAATTTAATCCACATAATAATATTGGAGGGGCATTTGCTATCCTCATTCCATTGAGGAGAAAACTGTGGTTCAGAAAGGTTCTGAGGCTTACGGAGAGGTAGCATCAAGCTTCAAACCTAGGGCTACCGGATTCTAAAGCCACACACTTGTTGAATCACACTTAACCCCTAGCAAGTATCTGTGTTGTATATTTCAAAGACAGAGATGGAGTGAGTAAAAAATGAGGACTTAAAAGTTAGGCATCTGGCCAGGCGTGGTGGCCCATGCTTGTAATTCCCAGCATTTGGGAGGCTGAGACGGGAGGATCCGGGTTCGTGGCCAGCCTCAGCTACCTAGTGTGGCCCTCCGCAACTTAGTGAGACCCTGTTTCAAAATAAAGAATAAAAAAATAGGGCTGGGGGTATAGCAGCTTGGAGGTAGAATGCCCCTGGGTTCAATCCCCAGTACCAAAAAAAAAAAAAAAAAAAAAAAAAAAAAAAAAAAAAAAAAAAAAAAAAAAAAAAAAAAAAAAAAAAAGTTAGGCATGTGAAGGATATCACCTCCAGAAAAAGTTTAGGTGTTGGCAGCATAATTTTTAAAAATTTTTCCATGTGTGAAGGTAGTCATAAGGAAATGTTGAGAAAAACAAAATTAGAGATTATCATTCAGGTGAAGATTAAAAGGAGGCAAAGCTGAATTTCTGGCCTTCTGAGAACACTGCTGAGGGAAAGTGATGTAACACTGCCAAGACACATACGCAGAACAGCAGAAGAAATTAACACACTTTGGCCCAGGTGATGTGTGGAGAGAGCTTTAAGTGATCAACTTTCCAAATTGGATAGTGGGGTGATCTAATCAACACCAAAACAGAGAAAATGGGTCAATGGGCCACTATTTATATTTGTAGCTCTCTTCCAGGTTTGGAGGCAGGGAGCTGGAAGGAATGCTGAAATGGAATAGTCAGGGTTCTTCAGTCTATCTAGATGGATCTAGTCAGTGGGTACAAAACAATGTACGTGACCTTTCAATGTCTTCTCAACTTCCAGGGTCTAAGATGAAAAACAATTTCAACAAAAAGCAAATTTCGATTTTATTTTTAAAGTATTTTTCATCGCAATTCAAACTATTTTTACTTTTAGAAGTTTTACTGTGTGTGTGTATAAGTTTTGTGTGATTACACAAAAACAAATTGATTTTTTTGAGGCACAGCCCTTTCCCAGCTCAGCATTAGAGGAGCAGAGGAAGGCATTCACCCGCCCCAGGGAAAATTAAACGTGTCACTCCGGCAGTATTATTCACAATGACACCATTTAGCCACAGCAATTAGCAGGTGCATAAGCACTAAGAAGAAACCAGGCCAGACTGATCTGATTGTGGTCAAGAGTCCTAAAATAAAATGGCTTCTCTCCATTTTGCTTTCTGTCTTATTTGTGGTGGGCAGAGGGTTTGGGCAGACACACCATGTGTAAGGGACAGCCTTATAGACAAAGGTGTCTCCCAGACCACACAAGCGTGGGTGAGGGTGGGAAACCCTTAGGCTTTGGACTCTGCAGAGCTAGTTTAATTCTACCTGCCCTAGCTACACCCTGGCTGGGTAATTACAGACCATGACCCCACCTCACACACCTCACAGTTTCTTCATGTAAAAAATAGGGATTCCAAGACTGACCTTGCAGAGTTATTGGAAGGATAAAATGTATGTACAGGGAAACTTTAAAGCAGTTTTTAGTTGTTTTTTTTTTTTTTTTTTTTTTTTTTTTTTTTTTTTTTTTTTTTTTTTTTTTTTTTTTTTTTTTTTTTTTTGCTTCTAGTTCTCATAGTTCTTACCTCTATATTGGGTAGAATTGCTGTCTGGCTTTGATATTTCTTACCTTTCTTGTATTTCCCCCTTTGGACAGGATGCTCATTGAGGGCAGGATAATTTAATTCATCTTCAATCTATCAGCCCAGAGGAAGGACAAAGTCTGATGTGTAATGTAGAATACCATATTATAACATATGTAATATGTTTGGGATGTGAGCAATGTCTCCAGGATGAATGTTTGGCTTTTCCAGTCTCTGATGATGAAGTGTCTAGACACTTCCAGTGTCCATGTCAGTACTCCTGACTTCCATTTGAAAACAGAATATGTGGGGATGTCAGGCAATGCTTCTGACTACTGCCATTATGAATATGCCCATGACTGCGGCAACTAATACAAGCAGGTAAAATGGATGCAGCACATGACAGATGACAGGCTTTCTGAAGGTTTTTTTTTTAATGTTTAATCAAGCATAGTGGTCACCCCAACCTTGCAACATTATTTTACCCATTTTCCTAAATGGGGAAACGGAGGCAAGGGCATTTTGAGCCTGTGATCATTTGGACTTCAGTGAGGAAAATATGTATAAATTGAGTGTCTGGCCTGAGTTTGAACACACTAATTTGTGGATATTTTTTAGGAACATATGTCTAGTGTAAAAAAATAGTGCTTTAATATTTTCCCAAATGCTCATTTACTATAAAAGTTGACTGAGATTTTACTCAGTGCCAGGTATTGAGGCTATAGATTAGGAAACACCCAGAGTTCCTATCCTATTCCCTTGTCAGCACAAAATTTTGCCAAGGTGTTCTCTGCATAAAATTACTGGGGACAATTTAAGAGGAACTTATGGGAGTTTGAGAAGTATAATTTTTGGAAGAGAAATCCAGTTTTATTTAGGGTCAGTAACCTACTTTGTCAGGTTCTTTCTCTACATGAGGCAGAAGCAAGGGTGCTTTTTTAAAAATTTGCATTTGCTTCAGGTGCGACTGTTTTATTTTAGGTATTTGTTTCTCATTTTTAAAGTCGTTTCATTAGTTTTATTTGCGAACTTGATTGTCCCCAAATGTTTGAATTATCTTGCATGAGAGTCTGCTGGGTACGTATGGAAGTCACTAATGTATTTTTTTTTTTCTAGAATGAAGTTAAGGACTGTATGTCCGTATAGATGCACATGCATGTGTGCAACTCTGAGACAGGTCTACTGGTTGCTGGATGTGTTGATATATCAAAGTGAATATTATGTTTCTTGAGACCAGGATTGTGGTACCCTTGTGTGACTAGATTGTGCTGTTAAAATATGAGGCTATTAGTATTTAGCAAAATCTTTCGAGATTATCTTATCTACCACCACAATACCAACTACTATGAATTGAGAAAATATAAAATACAATTATTAAACATTTATGTGCCGATGAATATGCTAATATTTTAACACTATTTTAAGTAAGACTTCTTGAACATAATGAATTAACTTACTAGGATAAAAAGACAGATGTTTTGAGTAATCATAAGACAGATTTCTTACCATTAAACACTACAAAAATTCATAAACCATAATTTAACTGTCTTTTCATTTTAAAAGTTAAAGAGTTACAGTGTAAAATATGCTCATTTTTCTAAGTTAAGAGAAACATTATCTCAATAATATATTAGAAAATATAGAAAACAAAAGACCTGGTTTAAATTAGTGTTTCCTGACAAGTAAAAGTGTTTTTCAGAAATACTTATACTATAATCTTCATCTCTTTCAGGACAAACAAAAAATATTTTATAAATTTGAATCTTATTATAAGCTTCCCATCATCACAATTCATCAACTAAAATAATTATTAAACATTCTTTAAGTATTTCTAAGGAATAAAGCCATAGAGTCCATCTATCTATTCCTAAACTAGATATCAACTTTGAAAATCTACCACAGGTTACCTGTAAAGGAAACCAGGGGTCAGTAATCTCTTGATGTACAGGGCCCAACTATAAAAATTTACACCTTTGCATCAAATGGCCTCTGTTACCTCTTCTCAAGTCAGCCTTTGTAGGCAAGCAGCCATTCACAAAACATAAGCTAGTGAGATTTTCTTGTTCTGATAAAACTTTATAAGAATAGAATCAGGGCTGGATTTGGTACCCAGGCAGTAATTTACCAACCACTGCTAGACCAGTATCACTACATCCACATGGAAGGCAGCCATCATGACATGGAAACTCACTTTCTTAGGTTTCATGACTCATTATTTCAAAAAACAGAAAAGATGGAGAAAATGTGCTATTGAGATGTCCTTACCACTCGGAAATCTCTTTTATAGAATAATAAACCTTATCATCACCTCCTTCTTGACATAAATGGCCAATTTTCAAAGGCCATCAATCAGTGTGACCTTTTCCACATTTGCAAACTTCTGTACACACAGCAACTTCATTTTTAGCCCAGAAAGGATGATGTTTAACAACTCACTCCTGTATAAGCAAATTGAGCAGCTCCACTGCAGTGACACCTGAATAATTGGGGCAGAGTTCCTACATCTCTATAACTGACCCATGGTAACACATACAGTGATGTTCACACAAATAGCAGATCCCTTGCATGCACCAAGGGGGCTAGGGGTGAGAGCACTCATTGCAAATCTGAATACATTATGCAATTGTTCTTTTAACCCAGTAATTCCAAAACATAAGAAAATCGTGTTGTTTCTGAACAATGCTTAAGATATCTGCACTCTCCAATACATCTACAACTCTGTCTAAAATTATTTGAAACATTAGCCTCCTCAATACTTACATTCTAATTTAAATGGGAGCAAACAAATTTTAGGTAAGAGAATTTTTTTTTTTTTTTGTATTGGGAATTGAACCCAGGGACATTCTACCTTCTAGATACAACCCCAGCCTTTTGCCTTTTTATTATGAACCAGGGTCTCACTAAGTTGCTAAGTGTCTCCCTAAATTGCTGAGGCTGGCCTTGAATCTGCAATCCTCCTGTCTCAGCTTCTCAAGTACTGGGATTAAAAGCATGTGCCACTACATCTGTGTAGTAATGTAATTTTAAAAATAAAATTGGCAAAGAAGTCAAACTTCGATATCAATAATATGGTGTGTTGGTAAGATTGTAGGGAAATGAACATTTCCTGTGTGCTGGAGTTAGCTTGAGTGATACAGCTACTTGGAAGGAAATTAGGCTATATATAAAATAATTATATAATTATACATATATATAAAATAATTTCTCTAATAATGTAGCAAGTCCATTTCTACTTATCAAATGTAGAGAGTCACTCACATATGCGCAAAAATGGTCATTCCAACATTTTGCATGAGAAAGAAACAACAAATATTTGAACATTCATATCAATAAATGATTAAATAAAATATGGATGTAATTATGTAAATAGTTAAAAGTAATGGAACCTAGTTATGTATCAATGTGATAGGATCAGATCTCAGGATACACTATTTGATAAAAAAATTCAAAGAATGATATAAATTTATAAAAATGATTACCTGTAGGAAGTTGAAGAGGAGATTTGGGTTTGTGTATGTTGAGTTTCCAGAGTAGAGGAAATCATCTAACAATATTCTAACTTTAAAAATAAAATGATTTTTGTTTTGTTTTCTTTTGGTCTAACTACATTTTAAAAACAAAAACCCAAGGTTTAAGAGATTGACACAAGGACACATGTCAGGTGAGTAGAAGAGAAGGCATTGGATTCTAAGCAAACTCAGCAAGTGAGGTTCCAGCTGAGATCCCTCCCTGTGGCTGCAACATCCTTCCAAGAGAAAATATACTAACCCTCCTCCCTCTCTTACCCCACATTGCAAGAGAAGCACAGAAACTCATTTCCAGCAGCAGAAAAATAAAATTAGATTTAAGAAGAACACAGTGAGAAAGCTGTTCCTTAGACAAAGGCTGCTCACACCCTCCACCAGTACAACATATGACAGGTGAAGATAACATTCCTCCCTCTCCTTCCTCCCCAAGAGGCAGAGTTAACACCATGATACTGGGCTACGCACTATTAGAAACAACTTACCTGCACATCAAGTGGGGGACAAAATTACTTTGCAATTGATTTTCCTCATTAGAATATGATAAAAGAGGATTTCTGGAGTTCAGTTGATAGAAAAGTAGAAAAATAGCTGAATAAAACCAAATTACATTTCAGAAAGCTCATGCTGATAAAGCATGCAAGATATCTGATGAATGACTTCCAAAAACATCCACCAAAAATATTACATATAAATGTTATATATAACTTTACTTGAAAAAATGGAGAGGCAAGGGAATTCGAAGAATAGAGAATTATCATCAGTTTTGACTAATGTAGAAATGGGTAACATCCAGTAGCTAATACTACATTTCCTTAGAATGTTACTTGATCTCCTCCAACACTGGGATAAACCTTACTTTTTTAGCATATGGTCAGTATTATGGGCAAGAGCTGCCTTTAGAGAGCTTGAGGGAAAAAGTTAATATTCAGGTAAATGTTAGATTAATACCTAGGAAACCCAAGGGACAATTAACCCTCTGTGAAGGAGAACAGTCCAGAAACGTTTCCATGCGTGGGTGAGCATGCATGTGTTTTTGAAGCATCTAGCTCTCAGTTACCTGTAGGAGTGGGGTGGGAAATGGAGGCCTCCTGGGTCATTAGCTTGTTGGGAGGTTGGGAAGGGAGTTAGCAAATAGCATTTTGGAACATTCATATGCTGCTCAAGAAAAGCTACCTGGAGTCCCCTATGTGATTGGGCCTAATTACAAATGACTAATTAGATACAGCCGGACACTGTTGCTGTTATAATTTGCCACAGGTTGTTTGCTGCCTTATTTGGGTTCATAGCTCAATATCTAAGCATAAAGGTGATGCTTAAAAAGTCTGAAGGAAGGAAAAAGAAAGAAAAGAAGGATAAAGAGATCTAAAATCTGAGTAGGAGGAAGGAAGAGGAAAGAGAAGGAAGGATGGGGTGGGATAGTAGACCTAATTAAAAATGAAGGAGAAGGAGGAAGAAGAAGAGGAGGAGGAGGAGGAGGAGAAAGAAGGATTGTCCAGATTACTATTACTTAGAGCCTTCTTGTCAGGGAGTTGTGTGGTTGAACAATATTGAGAGAAAAAGTCTAGATACTTCTGTTTTCATTCCCCAGTAATCATAGACATTAGGCATCTCTTTTGGATAGAAATAATGAAAACTTGTTCCTTGTTCAAGACCCCCAGGTCCTTGTCCTACAAAAGGCAGCATTCTTCCTTTCTAAGCCTGCAAAATGATTCGCAATTCTTTTCCTGAAAGCCATTTCCAGTGGCCTGGAATTGGGGACCTGCATCAACAATATTTACAATCTCGCCATTAGAATCATTCTCCTGGTTCAACATTTCACTTAGCATTGAAGCTTTTATCTCAGGGAACTCATTGTATTATGGAAATTCTATTCGATAACAAAAAATCATTTATTTTCATTAAATTGTTATAAGCAGAATGATCCCAATATATTATTTAAGAGACATGAAATGATGACTGTGTTATCTATAGTTATCTCATTAAAACAGGATCTGGTTATAACACACAAATGGCTGGATAGACTATTTTTAAATAAAATCTATTTGCTGCAAATAAGTTATGTCTGAAAACATCAGACTGTGGTAATCGGGAAGATGTTAGAGCTACCATAAAAAAACAGGACATTTTTTCCCCCTAGTCATGAGATAGTCCAAGGTATAAAATCAATTTATAAATTACATACTGCTTTATATACTGCTTTTATACTATAATTAAATTTGAATTGGCAATAATGCATAATAGAAAAATTTCCATCTTTTAAAATGTACCTTTGGTAATTAGAGTTTTTTGTGGTTGTTATTTTTGTTTTTGCGATACTGGGGATTGAACTCAGGGGCATTCTACCTCTGAACTACACCCCAGCCCTATTTTTTATTCTTTATTTTGAAACAGGGTCTCACTAAGTTGCGGAGTGCCTCACTAGATAGCTGAGGCTGGCTGTGAACCCGGATCCTCCAGTGTCAGCCTCCCAAATGCTGGGGTTACAAGCGTGCGCCACCACGCCCGGCTCGAGTTTTGTATTTTCAATAAAAATATAGTTAGTGCTTCATGACTATCAGATTATGTGAAATTGTTTTAAGTCTAAGAAAAGGAGACACAAAACGATGAATAAAGACCATGTCGTAAATAATATCTTCACATTTTGAAAAGTTGCTACATGCCAATCTTTCATGTGTTTATATGCAATGTATTATTAGTTAATGCATGGACTCTTAAGTAATTGGTATTATAATTCTAATGTTCAGAGGAAGAAGTCAGCCTGAAAGGGTTAAATACGTCTCCTAATGTCACAGTAAGGAGAGACAAGACTCAATAGGAGGTGTTCTCATCATTAGATTTGCTGAGTCACTGAATCACAGTTTAGGCAGCAACTAACATAGACATTTAATTGCCAGCCTCCAAAATCACGTTGAGCATCTCTACAAAGCAATGCATAGTATTTTCAAGTCTTCCCACTCAGATCAGACAGGCGTTTGATAAAGCCAGAAAATAAGAACAATACTCAAAAGCGTAATAACATAAACATAAAAGAAGCTCAGTTCAGCACTGTCACCCTTCTCAAGTCTAAGTTCTGAAAGCCTTTGTTTGGTTGTTCCTTATTACAGCACCTGACATAATAACCTGTCATGCACAGAAGCCACTAATTTAAATTATATATATATATATATTATTTAAATTTTCTATACCAAGTAAAGAACTCAGTTTCTCAAACATGGCCACAATATTTAATGTGTATTAACATTGACTTGAAACTAATCGAAGTCTTACAAATTCGTTTTCAGGGAAAAGTATATGAGTCACCTGCTGTTAATAAATTTTGTTAAGGTGAGAAAATGTAGATATCACATGTGCGTTATTGAAAATATATTCAGAGTTTAATAGCAAAACTCAAATAATACTTTGGGGAAGTGAAATGACTATATATATATAGTTTTTTTTCTTGTCATGGTAAAAGAAAAGAGATATTTAATAATGCAAACCTTCTATTTTAGGACATTCTAATAAATCCTTATGTTTCTCTTAAAACATCAAAGTATTATTTTTATTATTTAATTTATTGACAGTAGCACAAGGATCAATCTTTTTCCAGAGCTTTTTAATATAAACATCTCAGTTTAGGGAGAGAGAGGGAGAATTATCAAAAATTGCACTCTAACTACCTTGACATTTGCTGAATATAAAGTTTGACTTTTTCCCCTCCTTCACAAATATTTCTCAGAAGTGTGGAGAAAATGAAGGAGAAAGGTAGCATTTAAAATTTAACTGGAATAGAGAGCAAAAAAAATGTTTTTCACTTATGAAAAGCAGTACCAATAATTATTCAATGAATTTGGAAATCAACTCCAGCAGAGAAGTATATGAGATTCCTGCTGATATTGGTCATCTGAGAAATAATGATTTATTGCTGTTTGGTATATGCTTACTTATGTGAATACAATTTTCCACTGTGGAATCAAAATAAAATAAGTGTTCCAACTGCCTGTGAGGTTTCTTCAAAGACACGAAGAGCAACAAATTGGGCACTAATGAGTGTGTTTAGCAAAGCCGATTCATTCTGTGACTGTGAAGTGTACAACAAGCAGAAGAAAAATAGGCAGTGGGGCTACCTTAACCAGTTTTTATTTTTCAGGTATGGAAAAGAAATGATAAAGGCTATGTCTCTGGAAATGATAATTTAGAGAGACATTAGAAACCATTGCTTTTCAATCGTTTGCTGCTTCATACTGGAAAACTCAAAAGCTGGTAATTCTTATTTAAATAAGAGTTTGTATCAATGATGAACTGTTTTATAACTATAAACACAGTGTGCTTCACCAAATTGGGAAACTCTCAAAAAAGTCTACAGTGGCAAGTGAGTGATTGACCAGGGGTAAGAGTGTAATTCCAGGAGAGGTCTAACTGCATTAGAGTTTAACTTCAGTGTATTTTCTCCTATTTTTGCCCTTATTTTTTCAAGTGCAAATATGCACTTAAAATTCTACTATATGCAAAGCATTGAAACTTACTCTGGTTTAATAATAAAAAAAAATCCCAGAGTTAAAATTTGGGTATAAAATAGTAACAATTCTCATTATGAACATATAGAGGATTAACATTATTTCATTTTAACGATGTAGTGGTGAAAGTATTTTCATGTATTCTGTCCTTTCAGGAACAGTAAGTCATAAGAAAAATGAATTTATCTCATCCTGACTTGTGATAACTATGCACATAAATTGGTAAAACTCTGATTGTATATCAGGATAGAAATGTATGGCTAAGGATACATATTTCAAGGCTGAAATCAGGCTATCTTGTAGAAAATATGATCTAGACAAGGAGGGAGGAGAAATATGCTAATGGTTGCAAAGCAACTATCTTACATTTACTTCTGTTTAACATTTTTCCAAATCTTGGGTTAAGATGTAGTCTCATTTTTCTCAAATAATTTTCTTCACCTCTATGAAAAATTTTTAGTGTTCTTCCCTGATTTTTCTAATACTAGGCATACACTTGGGTCCCAGATTTAACATTCCAAAGAAATATTCTTGTCTTCTTTTCTATTAACTATTGAGGAACCAACCTCAACAATTCCCTCTTTGTTTTCTGTAAATATCCCTATATTAATCAAGCAATAAAATAAGATGTATCATTTGCCTCTAAATGTAATGACTAAGATAAAAAGAGAAATTAGTAATTGTCTTAATGACCCACAATCTAAATGTTATGTCCTTCCTATGAAACTTGCCCAGTAATATTACAGCTAGGCTAACAATAAAGATTTATAGTTCATTTGTTTTATATTTAAAGTTTAACTCCTTTCTTTACAAAAGGCTTTAGGTTGAGGAGTCCTCAAATAAAACAGAAGATAAAATACACTTCTTAATTATTTGGCTATTAGTCATTCAACTACATATCTTGAGTCATTAAAACTCTTCACTTGTCCAGGTTCCAATGAAGTAGTTGGCTTCTAGAGAAACATTGGAAATACAAGATAAAAAGAGATCATTTGTTTTTATTTGCTATTGCATGTAGTCTTGGGCATTTGGACCAAATTATCAGCTAGGTGTTGCTTGGCTCTGAGATTTGTAGGCAAAAGGAATGACTTTGGATTTGAAATAGTTTTATTAGAGGAAACTTTTTGAGAGCTGTCACATTAGAGTTTAATGGATATGTTATTAATGGGGGAAATGTCCATTTTCTAAACCCCTAAAGCCCAAACCTGTTTGGGGATGCTGTTTATTTGTTTTGATTTTTGCTGCTGGGGAAGCCCCATGGGGCCACTTAACAGTCTGTGCCACCTCCCATTCTCTCTGGTTATTCTCCTTGTGATGGTGCTTCCAGCGGAGAACAGCTAAAATTAACAGACAATAAAGCAGACCCCCTGCCATCTCCAGAGACCCAAATGCCAGGAATCTCAGAGAAAATTGTCAAAATTTTCAGATATTAAGGGAGAGGAGGAGAGCACAAAATATACTGATATACTGATCCTGGCCTGGGCTGGATAGCCAAAGGGGTATCTAGAAGGACTTGCATAGTTGAGCCTTGGTGACACATGCCCACAACCCCTGTATTTGGGAGGCTGAGACAAGAGGATCTCAGGTTCTCCACCAGCCTCAGAAAACTTGTGAGGCCCTCCACAACTTAGTGAGATCTTGTTTCAAAATAAAAAATAAAATAGGCCTCACAAAAAATAGGTAGAATGCCTCTGGGTTCAATTCTCAGTGATTAAAAAAAAAAAAAAAAAAAAGGCTTGCATGAATACCTCCATCTGTTGAATGCATTTGGTGGACAGAGCAGAGTAGGCTGGTGATTTTATTTCGTCTCTGCCCTGCGAATTATGATCATGCTAATGATGCCCATTTAACAGATAACAAAACTGTGGCCTAGGGAGGGAAGTGGCAGAGCCAGGATTCAGCTTTATAGATTCCATAGACACTTTTATAGACAGAGAAAGAAATGTCTATAGACATTATTATTTTAAAAATGCAAATGACAATCTCCTGGTTCTTTCTCAAAATCCTTCTAGTGGTTTCTCTTCAATGTAAAATAAAAAAAAATTATAAATCATGGCTTTAGATAATTTCCTATCTAGCCCCTCATCGTGCTCAAGGGTAAGCCATCATGGAGTCTCTTTCTCTCTACTTATACCACACAATCTTCTCTTGGACATATCATGCCAGGTTTCCTGGAGGTTACCTCCTTTTTGTCATCTGAATGTTTGCTCAAATGATGTATCTTCAGAGAGAATTCCCTAGACCCCTAGAAGGTGACCCTACTGTTCTCCTCACACATCAGCATCTTTTCTTTTCTATCCCTCAGTCCCATTCAGTTTCAGGCTCCACCACCCTGAACTAAATCCCATGAGCACAGGGGCAGCCTCGTTTCCATCTGTCTGAAGGACCTGCAGTGGTGCCTAGCAAGGAGTAGGTATGGGATTCGTAACTCGGGATGGATTAATTTTATCCTCACAACAATCTTTGGAGAAACCTGGGAGAAGCAAACTTACAAAGAAATTCTCATCGGCTGCAACCACAGGGCTTGCTGCATGAAGAGGAACAATTAAAACAAACCCAGAGGCAAAATCATGACCACTTTTCTATAAACTGATGCTAGACCCTCATCCCTGCCAGAATTTGTCTTAATGAGAGGCATTGATTTTGAAGGGGAAAATGGGGAAAATGGCTGACTGCAAAGCAGGGGAAAGTATGAGAAAGCTTTAAAAGATATTTTTATCATAGGATTTCCATTCAAAAATTCCATTTATAGATTTGCCAGGAGAGAGAATATGTACATGTATAAAAATACTTGGTGGGAATGCAGAAGTGAAAGTGATGGATTTAACACTTAGAAGACATTACTGATGAAGAGGAATTTTATTTTTAATAGTGATAGACCAGAGTCTCAGTGAGCTACCATGGACCTTCGGGAGTCCTAAGGAACAAAACTTGAAAACTACCTTGGGTAAGGCCCTGACCACTGTTGAGAAAGAGAAGAAATATGTTCTTCCCTATGTCCCGAGTTCAGCTTCGACTGAATAGTTACTCAAGGTGGATATCATTTATAAAGGAACCTGGGGAATGAAGAACTGTTTTTTTTTTTTTTTTTCATTGTTCAGAGTTTTATGCTAAAACAAGGCTACTCCATTTTGAGATAAGATCAAATACATCTTTCAACCTTCAACATGATGCACTGAAAAAGCCTCCCAGGCGAATTAATCATTGTTTTTTTTTGTGAAGGCAGAGGTAAAATTTCAAGTTCATTTCTCTGAATTGTAAAACTTATTTGAAGAAGTCAAATTCGGAGGAGCACATGTGATACACAAAATGAAAATAAAACAAAACCTTACCATTACACTGTTGCATCTTAAGTAGTCGACAAACGACTGCCACTGATTATTCACTTATTTGAAGACCAAAATATTATTTTGCAAGAAGTCAAGGCAATAAAGCCCTTTAAGAATTTTAAGTTTGGAAAAAAAAAGATAACTGAAATTCAGTTATGCCTGTCCAACGAAAAAAGTTGTGGAGGAGCTTAAGCCTTATAGCTTTAGAAGCAGTTAGGATCTCTTTCCTACTAATTATTTCAATGAGCCCTAGTAGTAAGAGTAATTACTTTTTAAAATAACTCATATAATCTATTGAGGAGATAGCATTATCTCTATTTCTATACCATTTGGTCCTTTGCAGGAAGAGTATATTTATTTAAAATGGTGATATTAAGAGACTTGCAAAAATTAATACTAATAGGGAAAAAAAGGAGCATTAAGAAAATTCTGAAATGGTGAATATGGGTGGAAAAAAAATCTACTAGAATACCAAATACTGAAAACCAGATATCTTTATTGTGGTATGTCTGTCTTTTCATTCCTCCCTCTCTCTTTCCTGTTTCTCTTCCTTCATTTTTTTCTTATTTCTTCCTTCTATTCTCCCTTTCTCTCTCTGCCTTCTTTATTTTTTCCCTTCCTTTTTAGATTGCCATCCCTCCTTTCTCTCCTTTACTTCTTTCTCTCATTTTTATTTTTGAAAAGCAAAACTGAGCACATGAAGACCTTCGATGGAGTGAGTTCTCTCACCAGTCTGGAGTTCCTCAGAGCATTCTGGCTGGAAGTGGCAAGGAGGACACATCTGTCCTTGTTGCTTTTACTCTAGGATCTTGAAATGACAAGCTATTTATTTGATTCATGGAGCTTTTATAATAAAAATAACCTTTGAGATGTCCAACTACTATCAAAATAAATGTACAACATACATTGTTTTCCAGAATTCAACTTGTTGATAGCTCTCCGATTTTTTCATAAACATGTGTTCAGACCTTAGTAAGACTCTTAGCAACCTAGGGAGACCCTGTTTTAAAAATAATAACAAAAAAAGTGATTAAAAAAAGGCTAGGGGTGTAGCTTGGAGGAGATGCCTGTGTTTTCAATCCCAGTACCACCCAAAACAAACAAAAAAATGCTGAAAAACTCTAAAAGTAAACAACTATAGATATGATTAAAAATAAAACTCCAAATGTATTGACAACTGGCTATGTTTTGATAGAGATAACAAATAACTGTTTAACTCAACTGAGTTAAACACCAATTAGCAACATATAAAATGGATCACCATCATGTCACAGCAGTGAAAATTGCAGCTATAAAATTAAAACATTAGTAAAAAGTTCAAATCTAAATTTGAGGGGGATAATGGAGGCAGAACCTAGGGGCATTCTACCTCTGAGCTACACACTCAGGCCTTTTTATTTTTTTTTTTATTTTGAAACAGGGTCTCACAAGTTGCAGAGGATCTCACTAAATTGCTGAGGCTGGCCTCAAACCTATGATCCTCCAGCCTCAGCCTCCTAATTATTGGGATTACAGAGATGTGCCACCACACTGAGTTTTTAAAATAAAACATTTGCCAGACTATTTCCTAAAATATTAGCTTGAATAAAGGTACACATATCCCAAATAATATGATAATGCCATTTTCATAGGGCAGGGCTAATATAAAGATTCGAGAAAAAAAATGTGTAGAAAAAAAATTTAAATGTTGGAATATTAGAATTTCAAAGAGAGGTTGACTGCAATGTACTCCTCTGAGGCTTGGCTTCTTGGGTCAGATGCAAGAGACTCAGGGTTCCTCAATTTATTTTGAAGTCCATTCCATTTCTAAAGACAATAACAAAGGCAGAAAGGCAAAAATAAAGCTAGTGTTTTCCAAGTACAAAGGATTTTTAAAGGCTTAAGACAATGAGAGAAGGGGAGTTCAGGCCAGTTCACCCCTTTGTTACACCAGGGCTTCTATATCTTTCATATTATGAAATATGCAGTACAAAGAATGAGCACCCAATAAAAAGAAATCAGAGTAACAGGATATGCAAAAAAAAAAAATGGCCTCAAGAATTGTCCCCATTTCTTCAACTGATGCTTTTATGTATATAGCAGAGTTTTAAAAAAATGTGATCCTTAATAATGGTAAAAATAATACTAAATATTGTACTACTGGTAATAACAAAAGGTGACTGAGTTCTCCCCATGTGAGGCACTATGCCAAGTCCTAATGGTGATGACTTTGGTCTTCTCCATAGTCTGTGAAATAGCATTCTCTTCCTAATCACTATCAGCATCTTTGCTTTATGATCAAGGAAACAGACCCAGAGAAATTATTTTCCCAAGTGCATACAGTTTTTAGGTTGTAAAACTAAGGGCCAATGGGATATCATACTGTCCCTTGTATTTTATCTTATTCCTCAATAAAATACACAAATTCTCAGATCAGTAATTCAATAGTATCTCACAGGGAAAAAAAAAACATAGCAAAGATCAAAAAAGCTGTATATGATAAAGAGATTATAAGTAGAGATTGCAGTATGAACTAGGATGGTGCCTTGCCTGTAGGGAGGACTCAAATGATACTCATTTGTTTCCACTAGCCCACTGAATTTGCAGGCTGTCCTAGGAGTTCCATGTCATCTCTACCATTTCCAGACCAAGGTGCCAAGATGTCAACTTGTTGATTCCAGAGAACAAGCTCTTACCACCATACTCTCCTGCTCCTCCCAAGACCCATTCACAGTTTTCTTTTGGTTTATTGGATTATTTCCTTTGATTGCCTGGCTTGTTTTATCAGTCACCAGAATTACAGTTTTATGCTGCCCTCATCTGTCTTGGGAGGAGTTAAGTGGTATTTAGAAATAACTCACAGATACTTGGAACTCTCATATTTGCATTTGCAACACTTACAAATAAAAATTTCAAACTGCTGAGCACATACTATAACCAAACGTATAAAGCCATCTATATTCCACTTGGACATTAACACAAAATTGCACTGTGCGAAACCTTATGATAACTACATTTCATTGGCAAATATTTATTGCATTTCTGATACACTTATAATAAAACAGCTTAATCCATCATTTCAACTAGATATGAATACATGATTTTCTGTAGATTACAATACTTCCTTTATGAAACATTATAACTCCCAGAGCTGAGAATATGAGACTAAAAAAAAAACTCCTAAAACCTGCAAGAATAATATTTTCAATAATTTTGGAATAAGTAATATGCTAACAAGTGCATAAACCTCTATACTCCAAGTTGAATAGAAGATTTTTTTTAATACTTAAAATACCAATTTCACATAATCAAAACATGACTTTCACAAAACAAAACAAGATGTAATTTCACATTTCTGGGGGGAATATTAAGAGCTTTTAAAAGATGTCTACTTTAATTGTGTTGAGAAGTGAAGCATTCTTCAAAGATTGCTCTCCTATAATAACTATCTGGATAGAATTCTGATCACACCAATTAAAAATAAAAGTGATGAGATTGCAGCAAAATTATTATACTACTAAATACTGGGAAGCATTTAGTTTTATTGTAAAACATAAGTCAGTGCAGAAAAAAATCTTCAAAAGTGTCACAAGGTGGCTATTTTCTAACATTGAGAAATGTGATTTATTAAGATGAATCCCAGGCAAGCCAAGTTCTGAGAGCTCACAGTTTCAGTACATGTAATGGGGGTGGAGAGGTGATACAAGATCTTTAACCTGTTTAAAATATTCCAAGGATTATGCAAAAAGGAGCGGACTGATTCTGCCTGGACTGGGGCAGGGTGGGGGGGACAGAAAGAACTAAGTAGAGCATGCCATATTCATGCAGATCTTTGAAGCATTGGGGGAGGTTGTATTAGGTCAATAAATTCAAGGCCTTATGAAATGGAAACTAATATTAGGGAACATAGAAAATGAGCGAATATGGTGGCCACAGACATGTTATTTCTGCAGGGCTACAGCAGAATTTTAAAAGAAATTTTTCCACTTTGACAATTTATAACTACACAAAGGATTTTTACTTAAGAGATAACCTGTGCTAATCATAAAAAGACACAGGATTTGGAATAAGTAGCATTAGAGCAGGATATTCAAGGGGTCGAGGGGGTGTTTTGGGCATGGTGAATGGTTGCCAGTGAGAACCAAGGTAATAATGTGTGTCATAAAATAGCTCCCTGTGAACTTCATAATACTTACATTTGAACTTCACTTATGACTGAGGGTGAGTAAAAATGATTCCAGAATTCTCAACATAAAGCAAAACACATCCTAGATATAGAGGGTCTGTCATTTTACAAGGAGTTTATAAGTGGCAAAGGAAACCAACTCTTTAAGGGCAGTTATTCAGAGAGGAATTATTTATTTTGTAATATTTCAAGGAGACATTTTTAACTCCAGGCACATCAATCCTTCAATGTCTCCTTCCTTAATTTGCATAAATACCATAATTGACAGCTTGTTAACAGTTCATTAAGAACACTAAAACCTTGTGATAAACAACAGACTGCCAACCACACAGTGGACAGAATATCTAGCCATGCATTTTATCCACCTCGGAAATCAACCTGCTTTACCAACAGTAAGCCTAAAAGGTGGCTTTGTTAATCGATACATTCATACAGACAAGCACTCAAACATGGTGCTGTTGAGCTCTCATTAAGTCCTGATTAGCAGTTAATTTGTGTCTTTCAGCTAGCTAACTCTGCTGAGTAAATGTACCCATGACCCCTAAAAGTACAGAAATAAATTATTTTAACAATGGCAAGTGTTAGGAACACCTCCAGATCATAAAAAAGAAACAAAAAAATAAAAAAAGAATGGCAGACATAAACAATCTGTACTTTGTTTTCATTGCTAAAAGAAAAAGTATCTAGTTTTCATGTGTTGCTTTTTCTTCTTATGGGTATGAAATAGAATATTTTGATGATTGTGAGTTGAAATATACTGGAGAGGAGTCTGCACTGCATAGCACAGAGAAATCCATTTGTGTTTTCCTGGTAAGAGTTCATCACAAAACTACTGGATGTTGTCTTTCCTTATCTTTGGTGAAAACATGATTATAAGTTCATCTCAGTTGAACAAATTTTTGTGGATTCCTCAGAGAGGTCTTCAGTTTCTGTACCTTGAGCTTGAGCTTGAGCTCCCAACAGCACAGCACCCTCTTCAGGATGCATTGGAATGGGGGTGCATTTTACACTGAAGTATTGGATAATCCACTTGATGCTTTTCTTTTGGATATGGTCAAATAGGACCATTACTATCAGGGGCATGCATCCCAGTAACTCCCAGTCCCCCCTCCCCCCGCCAAGATGTCTTCTCACAGGGAAGGGAAATATGAAATCAACATAGAAATATTTAAGAGAGGATGTATAACAAATTACTTTCACAATATAAAATATCAAGAGTTGAGAATTCCTAGAAACTGTATATAGTTTCTATATATATGGAAACTATATATATGAGACTCTTAAGTTCCTAATGGCTCAAAGCTCGAGTTATAAATCTGTTGATTTGTTGGAATAAATAGATCTACTGGGATACTGATTGGAGAAAATGAGAAATTATTATGTTGTACTGCATATTGTGGACTTCTAAAATATCTTGAACATTGTGAAATCTCTAGCCCTAAATTTATTTTCTGACTAGATCTGATTTTACAACCAGTTGGCAAGAATAATTGCTCTAGTAGTCAAAGTACCATCACCACAGTCACAAATGCCAAACAAACCTTTACTCACTAAAGCCACAAGTATACTTTAATAGCAGAGAGGGGGAAACTTACTAAAATCCACAATGTTGCCAAGAGAGCAGTGTGTTGACAAATTTTTTGTATATGTTAGCTCATGTCATATTCATAATACTTTTGTGCACTAAATTTCCTATTATTGCTATTTTGTCAACAAGCATACTGAATTTCATGGTGAACTGTCTAGGAATTCACAAAGCTAGTAGAAATAGAAGAGATATCTCAGATCTAACGCATGAGTCTCCAATGCCGTCCCTCTGGACCACTCCACCAAAGCAGCTGCATCTTCACTGGCGCTCTCTCTGGATGTTCTTGACCCTCTTTTAACAACGCAAGGATGACATTGGAGATGTCTTGCTAAAGCTTGTCTGATCTCTAGTTAGATATAATAGGCACTTAATTTAAGTTAGTTGATTGAGAGCAAGGTTAACATGTATACAGTAGAAATGCTAATTCTGATGTGACTACTCTGTCAGAATACTGTTTTGCAAAACAACCATTAACATTCAAATATAATTATCTTTATTGCTACTGTCAGAAAAACAACACTGAGTAGCATGGATCAGTGGCCTAAATCAGGCTAATGTTTCTTTTGAGATGTCAACACTGTTTTTATTTTTTTTCCAAAAGGGTTTAATTAATGAATACTCTTTAAGTTTTAGCATTGACATTTCTGTTGTTGAACTATCATCACAAAATTATTTTCCCATTTTATTTTCACTTTTATTATTTCTTTTTTGGTACTGGGAATTGAACCCAGGAGGATTCTACCTCTGAGGTATACACCCAACCCTCTTTAATTTTTATTTTGAAACAGAATCTCACTAAGTTGCTAAGGACCTCACTAAATTGCTGAAGCTTGCCACGAACCTGAGATCCTCTTGTCTCAGCCTCCCAAGTACTGTGATTACAGGCATGCACCATCATTTCCAGTGAGTTCCTACTCTTAATCATTTCCTCTATGTTGTTTTTACAATTTTATAGGCCTTTATCAGTTCTTTCTACTCTGGCTCCTTGGAGCTTAAATTTGAAGATCCTGTCTTGTCTAGTTAAATTAGTCTTATACCAGAACAAACAAATAAACAAACAAGATGTGTATATTTTCTATGATGGCCTTTAAATCATAAGTCAATTTGTTCATTCCTTTACTTATTTCTTTATACAACATATATTTTGGGGGTACACAACTAAACAGGCCCAGTTTTAGTTATATTAATAAATGAGACAAAGAATTCTGCCACAATGGAACTTACATTCCACTAGGGAAAGACAGATACTATGGAGACGTTATGTTATATAATTAAATAATGTACTATGTTGGAGGGTGATAGTACTATGAAAAAGACAAGGGATATCAAAGTAAATAAAGAAGGGTGAGGAGGGAGTTGTAATTTTATATAATGGTCAGAGTTGGCTTTATTAAGAGGTTAACATCAGAATTTGAAAGTGAAAGTGTTACACATGAAGGTTTGTGGGGACAGAATATTTCAGATAAAAAGAATAGTCAGTGAGAACTTCTCTAAGCTGGAAATAGGATTTTTCAACATCAATGAGGCTGGAAAGGAGTTAGATAATATGGGTAGGAAATGAGACCACAGAACTTCTAGGGTTCCTTGCCAAAAAACGTACAAACAGCTACTAGACAGTTGCCATCATGCTTAAGACTGGGTGGGTACGGTTCTTATAATATTATAGAAAAGTCACCTCCCATTTGTCTACACCTTTATGTCCTTTGGCCTCAGCACAATTTAATAGGCATTATTTCCTTCAGGAAAATCAGATCCGATGCTTTACCACAAGGTACCAAGAAGGTACCTACAAGATAGCAATAATAGTGTCACATTTCTGGATCTGTGCTTCCAGGTGGTGAAATACTCTTGCTTTCAGGTTTCTTAATTGTGTTAGGTAACCAGCCACCAGAGATTTTGGTAGCCCTTTGCAGAGTATAAAAGTATTTACCTGCTTACTTCTTTTTACTTGTTTTTGTTTTACTAGTCTAACTTCTGCCCTGTTTTCAAAATTTAACATTTCTAACCCTCTTTAGGAAAAAAAAAAACAAACAAAAACAAAACTGTCATTGAACTCTTCTGATGATACTGTCTGCAGCTGCAAAACCCGAAAAGGCTTATTCCTGGTAGAACTGAAAGGTGGAATTTGATTACGGCAAGTCCCTTCTTGCAATTTGCACTTTATATTTTAACTCCAGGGGGGGCTGGGTTTGCCTTCTTGGATCTTCACAGCCTCATAACATGTGCATTTTTTTTGCTTAGTTTACTAAAGAAATGTGGCCAACCTTATCCCAAGCCACAGGGAAAGGGATGAGTAACTTTAGAGTCATAAGTCAGACCTATCTGTCTCTGGCACTGACATTCTTTCCAGAATGTTAGGTAGGGGCTGTGCTGAAAGAATATAATGTAACATTAAAAAGGCCAGTTCTGAGCTGGGCTTCTCAGAGACCAAAGCGAAATGGGAAATGATGCTGATGAAATGTTGTCTTTGCAGATACATAGCCATCAGCAATAATCTTTCATATATGGATGCAATAAAGATCTTATCCTAAAATACATACATATTTTAAATTTGGATTAACATCTATCTATTCTACTCAAATTACTTAAGTTCTCCAAAATGGCTTGTTTTATTTGATTGTAATATTTAAATGACCTTAGCTAAATTATTTTGAAATGACATGAACCTATATGATAGTGATTGATATCTATTCTTGATATCAACGGACAGTCTGTGATTTCCTCAGTCTCACCCCCAACACTAAATGGTTTTACCAATTTTGATTTCTCTATCCTTGCCTTTTAAAAATAAAGGAGACAAATATAACAATCAACTGTTTTCTCTTCCCCACAAAACATACTCTTGGCATGTTTTATGGAAAATGTTATTAAAATCTCCATCCTAAAATACTATAAAATAAAATAAAATGTTACAAAAACCACCCTTGGTATAGTTTATGGAATAAAATTTTTATAAAATAGAACTTGTCATTATTCTCACAAAGTTCTGAGTATCCAAATCTCCTTGTCTCCTGATTTATCGGGGATCCTTTATTATTTATGCTTTGATCATAATTCTGGATATGCCTGGATAGTCAGGGGTTTGTTTGCAACCCCGGTTTTCTCAAATTTTATAATAAAAGATAACACATTTTTTGTATGGCTTACCAAATGAAAACACAAAAATATAACAGCAACAAAGCCATCTTCATAAAATTCACAATTAGTAAGTTGACTGTTTACCTTCATTAGGGACTATGGGTACGAGAGCTGTACTGAAGAATGGAAAGTGTTTTGATTCTCTTTGCTTCTACAAGGCAGTTTAATTTGATTGGGGTCTTGGTGAGGATACACATGTGCAAGCATTAATATTAAGTGGTACATCATTCAATGCAAATTAATGCAGTAAAAATGAATACACAAATGCCAATGAAGCGTGGGGTCCATTTCTGAATGCACACAGAGGAGATAAGGGACATGAACTACCAGATAAATGAATACTAAGTGCAAATTCACACCAGGGTAATGGCCATCCCACCACATCCTGGCCCGTGCCCGCCTGTGGTGCATCGCAGTCTACCAGTGGCATCGTGAAGTCAGAGGCAGCCACATTTTGGTGGGCAGGTTGTTTCATACTTCTGTTCCATCAGCTATAAAAAGGAAAATCATGTGGCTTAAGCCAGGTAATGTGTGGAAATCACTTAGCACAGTGCCTGGCACAAAACTTCATAAATGACAATTATAATCAGCTAATTATATGTGCTAAGGAAAGGGTAAGGGAGAGGAGGGGAACAGCGCATACGTTCTGTAGGCTGAAATAAGAATAAGCAAAAGGCCCCCAGCCACAGAGAGGCAATAGGAAAGGATACAATCAAAATTTAAGAGGCCCATCTGGCAGCTCGGTATATATAGGCTCTACTGGCAAGGGGCGGGGTGGGGGGTGGCAGGAAGATGGACCAGGGGAGGCACAGCATGCTAGGCACAGAGCGATGAAAGCGGGCAGGGGTGGAGGCTGGAGAAATGGAAAGGAGGGGCCAGTTAAGAGGCTCCGCTGTGAAAGAAGCAGCAGGTGTTGGTGATAAATTGGACATGGAGGGTGAAGGAGGAGAGTCAAAAATAAACTCCCAGGATAAGAGCTTTGGGGAGCTAGCGGAACACTGGTGGTGGATAAAGAGGACAGAGAGATACTGTTCTATCACCTGCAAAGTGAAATACCCAGCTGCAGAGTTAGTGAAGAGGTGCTTCTCAACTTGTAATTCTGGTGATTTGCTATTAGGAAAAAAGTGGCTAATACATAAAAAAAGGGGCCAAGCCAGAAATCAAATTCCTAAGACAATGTTTTCTTCTAGACTCACTGGGAGACTTTGACGATGACTTACCAATTCATAAAACAATGACTGTCAAGCAACAACAAAAACAACCCCATGCTTCATGATCAAATGACAAACTGGCTTGATTGATTAGTGATGAATTTCACATAGCAAATTCCTATAACTGGCTAAAAGTAAAAGAGTGGTTTTCTACATGGATCTGGCTTCAAGTTAGAATGAGAATACTTGTGCTCATTGTACTTCTGAACATGATCATTGCCCTGTAATCATAAAAAAGGGAGTAGTTTTCATATACTGGTAGTATAGAGGTGACTTCACTGTTTTACATGTTTTGGTAATTTTGCAATAAATTTGACCTAATATGGTGTTTCACATTGCCAACCGCTATCATCATCAGCCTTTTAGAGACATCTGTTTATCTTGCAAATAGAAGCAAAGAAAAAAAAAAGTAATGCTACACTTTAAGTTGCTTAAAAACTACTGGTAATTAGGAGGCCCACATGTACTTAAATCAAAACAACCCGAGCAATGTTTTCAAGATTGCTGTAAATGCAATACATAGATGAGAATTTACAGTGTTCCATAACCAGGGAAATTGTGATACCAGATTGCATTTACGTTTATCTTACCCAAAGTAACATTATCTCCTGCAACCATAAAGAAATGGGACTATCATATAAATCTATCTAAAGGAATTGGCGCCGTTACAATAAAGGCATCCATACACTATAGCTTATTCCTTGAAAACCATCCAAGTGCCAGTGGCTAAGAAGAAAGACTTGATTTTCTCTCGAATCTCGACTAAGTACCCCCCTCTCACTCTTCACTCTTACATGCATGTCCCTCAAACTATGTCAAAAGCAGGAACAAATTTCCTAACCCAAACTGAAAAGTCCTTGGCTCTCCAAATGACTATAAATTGCATGGCTAAGTGCATATGGCCACAGGGCTGTCACAATTACTTCTCCTGACAATTCATCATAGCATACTAATTCTATAATATCATTACTGCGTCTCTTCTCACTGTACTGATCCAGCCAGCTAATTTAATCAACTAATAATAGATTCAGAAATGGATGCAAGGGGCCCTAGCACTTCAAATTATATTACTGGAGATATACCACGGTGTGGAGGATACATTCCTTGCCATTCAACCTAACCTCTACAAATTGTACTTTTTTTTTTTCAAATAAGATAGGTTAAAATTACTTCTGAACCTTTCAGTTGGAACATTATGACCACAAAATAATCTTTCAAAATCAATACCACTTTTTGCTTAAAATATATTAGCCATATCAACAGGAAAAAAAACAAATTCTAAGTGTAAGCCTCAAATAAGACATGAAACTCAGAAGTTTTCATATGAGTAGGAGAAAAATCCGAGTTCTGTGATTAACTGCAAAGTGGACCATTCAAAGATGGACAATTAATTTTATTAAATTTTAATCTTCTCTGCAAATGTCAATGGTAATTAGAAAACATTATTCTTTAACATCACAGTCCATCTTGCGTGTCACGAAGAGTAATAAGTTAATTTATTATGAAAAAACATAGCATGAAAACATAAGGCAAGAAAATGCACAACAGGTAGGCTGAACACCACAAATAGGTGTGTACCATGAAAAGCATAAATGTAAAGTTAAAACTCCGGTGTTTGTTTTTGGTTTTGTTTTGTTTTTAAGAGAGAACCACTTTCTTGGAAAGAATGACACAATTCCCTTTCAGGAAGTTTCTATGAAAAAAGACTTTCCTATCATCCCATAGTTGAAGCAGAGACAGAGAGAGAAGATGGGTGTGCTGAGCCCCCAGTCATCTTTGAATGTAGACATGCTCGGCGTCTGACAGATGAAATCAATGTATGCTACTCATGGGGCCTTAACAAACTTCTTCACCTAGGTGTACACTCTTGCAAGGACAGCTATTCCTACAATGACCACCTATTTGATAGTTATTTAAAAAAGAACAAGGTCACAGCAACTGATATTTTACTCAGGTGGTAATCCTCATGTAAATAAAAAAATGAATATCTGATCTTTCCCCTGATTTTTGCACTAACCGTAGCATCTCTTTCTATTCTTTTCTTTTTTTCTTTTTTCACATACTGGGGATTGAACTCAGGGGTATTCTACCACTAAGTTATATCCCCAGCCTTTCTTATTTTTTATTTTGAGATAGGATCTCACTAAGTTGCCCAGGCAGGTCTCAAACTTTTGATCCTCTAGCCTCAGCCTTCAGAGTGGCTGGAATTAGAGGAGAGTACCGCTGTACCCTGCAGAAATGAACTCTTGCTCCTCTGAAGGAATAAAATTCTCAGAGGCCAGAAATCTTAAGTTAGCAGTGAGAATGCTGAAAACTACGTGAGCCAGGGTTAAATTTGTTTTACCCCTTATTTTACATTTCAGAACACTATTGATGTTTTAAAATCAGGAAACTTAGGGTAAAATGTGTATTCCTGTCTTCTACTGCAAATCACAAAAGCTAGTATCTTCATCTACCGAGATACAACAATTAGACACATGAAGCTAAGGAGCTAGAAACACCTTGTCCAGTTAACAAGGTCCCTAGTACCTCAATAAATCACTCGCTGTTAGCTACCATTTTTCATATCAGACAGAATCAACTTTATCCTTCTTCTTACCTACATTTCTGTATATCTGTAACTATCAAAATTTCTAAATTCTCCTTAATGTCAATGGGAATCTTTTAAAGATTCTTCTAACACATGGATGTTTTTTAAGAAGCATATATTTATCATAAGATAATTTGTTTTAAAAGATGATTTGAAATTTTCTGAATGTGATGATGATTGTATAAGATCAGCTGATGCTTTTAAAGATATCAGACTTAAAACTCTGTGTGGTATTGCCTTTATCAGAAAATTTATAGGAAAATATATTTCTACAAAAATTCAGTATCTGCTTGGTATAAATCTTTCCTCTGCTTAGGAAAAAAAAAAGTGAGAAAACTCTCATCATGATAATGTTTCTGCATAGTTATGTTGAGAAACAAGTGTAAATTCAGTAAAATGTCCATGCAATGTCACCCTTTGCTAAATGTGATTCAAATCATGTTTGCTTAGCCTAAATGCAAGGCATCTCCATGAGCACTGTAATATAACAAAACAAATAATTTTCCTTTCATCAATATACAACAGCTTTGTTCATTATTGAGAAACGTTAGGTGGTAAAGTATTGAGTGCTATGCATTTTATGCTTAAATCAATGTACTGTCCTGCAGTTATGCCACCTAATGTGTTTTTAAGTCATCCGCTACAGAGATCAATGTGATTCTTATTTGATATTCAGTGTTAAGTTCAGCCTCATAAATTTAGAATTGCACTCTGTTATTTTGATGGTTATATATTAACCACGTACTGAAAGTTTTATGATTTTAGACTCAGCCTGGCTGTAAATCATGCCGGTTCCATACGTAAGGCATAGGGTCTGGCTTGCTTTTTATTGCTCTGCTCAGAAGGAAACGGATGGATGGCTGGATATTTGAGGGAGGTAAACCTACAATGTGTTTGGATAAATACCTCAGGTATTGTGAGCATTAAAGGCATGGTTCAGAAAATTCAAATTAGACAACTCATTGCAACCAGCCTTGTAGGCACGGATAATAATGCAATAGCAAGGTGTCACAAATTGGCAATCTCTTATGCCAGTGTTCTCAGTGGCATGGTCCTTGAGGTCATAAAGTTCATCAGTGTTCAGTGTGGCCAGTGAGCCTGGCAAATTAAGCTCCACCTGGAGTAAGGTCAGAGAGAGTGACCTTAGAGAGAGAGGTGGAAGATTATACCTTTCTACTCAATCTGAGACCTATGTTTTGCTTCAGAGACTAAAAATATTTAGGGATACATACCAGATTCATCTCCATGAAGCAACACATCGGGTTGTAACATTGGAATATGCTGATGCCTAAATAGCACAATTTATTTATGGAGGAAAGAAATAGAATTGAATTAATAAAGATCATCTGAGGCAGTTAAAAAAAAAAAGAAGTGAAGACTTTTGAAAATGATGCCAAAATTAGATATAATAATAAAAACGTCTTCTAAGTGGTATTCCTCAGTTAAATTACAGGTATTAGGACAGTGGGGATTTCTGATTCCTCATTCCTTTGGAAGCAGGGAACACTTGGCAGTGTCTCAAATACTCATGCTCTCTAAAGATTCCAATTTAGTCCCTTTACTATATTTTTGTCATAAGTTGAAGTCACTTTTTTTTTTCTCCCGATGACATATTTTCAGACTCTGCACTCATCTTCCCAAGTTAAACATGTAACATCTTAAACTATGACTAAACTGACAGACGTGGCAACACATTTCAAAGGGAATTATGCTAGGCTGGGCCAAAAGTTTGATCAGTTTTGATTTAGCAGTATTTAGCAGAAAGACAACAGCCACTATTTATCTTTTTTTCCCCCTAAATCATTAGGAAGTACAGATTTCCTACCCTTTCTATTTTCCCTGTGTAGTATTACCTTGATTACTGATTCAAGGGAGAAGTATAGTTTAAAATTTTTTTCCATATTTTCTTTCACTACTTCTAAGATCTGACAATAGATAAACCTATGACAAAAAGAAAGAAAGAAAGAAGAAACAATGGGGGGGCTTGCACACAGACCTAGGGGGTAACAATTCCTCCAGTGATCATTTTTCTCACCAGAACAGTATCTGTAAAGGTTTTTTATTTGAAGAGATGTCTTTTCAAGTTTTTTTTTTTTTTTTTGTGGTACTGGAGATTGAATCCAGAGGCATTCTACTTTAAAACTACACCCCCCGCCCAATTTTTATTTCTTATTTGGAAACAGGGCCTCTCTAGGTTGACAAAAGTCTCACTACTTGCTGAGGCTGTCCTTGAACCTACGATCCTCCTGTCTTAGCCTCTCAAGTACTAGGATAACAGGCATGTGCCACCATACCCGGCTCAAGTATTTTTGAGGGAAGAAATAACATTTTATTTGCAAAGGTTGCATTGGTTCATGAGATTGACGTCACTCTTCATGAGTGGTCCTAAGTTTTGTAGTATGCATCAGAATCTCTTCTGGAGAACTTTTGGACATTAAATGTGGATGCTGGTCTCCAATTCAGGAGGTCTGAAGTGGATGCCGAGAATCTTTGTCTCTAACAAGCCATTGCCCAGCACCCACCCTACTCTCCTCCTCTAGCACAGCCAGACTGGTGCTCTGCAGACTGGACTTTATGAACCATTGCTAAAAACACTTCCCAGCTACTCCCATTCCTCTTTCTCTCCAAGTCAGTTTTGCAAAATAATATGTGTCCAGGTGTAAGAGCACTGGCTCTTTGAAAAGATAGCTGGACCTAGAGAGGTCTGTTAGAATGGAGTTTCCATATAACTTCCAGGTGAACTCTCAAATCCTACTGCACTCTACATAGGAGTGATAGATTCAAGTACAAATCAAGAAGCCACAAAACATTTCCGTGGGCAGCTCACTTATAACATCTCTTACGAAAATTCTCTTATTTACACAGTAAATGTTAGTTATTTCCATCTTTTGTCTTTTTTCAGACATGCACATGGTTCAATTAGCAGGAATTCAATCAAAACAGAGATGTATTCAGATGTGAATGTGATATTGTGAGTATGCAGATATTGGAGTACTCTAATAGAGCACCTACTAACAGAAAGATGGGAAAGTCAACTTTCAATTGTTTCCAGAGCATCCTATACATTGAGGACTGTTCTTGTCAGTACTGTTTGAGCTTTAAAAACATGATATAGTAATCTTACATAGAGTTATTAATATTTTCTAGATTATAATTAAGTAATTAAGACTTCTTTAAAGCTCCTAGAATCTCATGGGAACATTCTAAGCTAAGTCATTCAGATACCACCCCCCCTCACATAAACACTGTAAATGTAAATACCGTAGGTCTTAGAATCTGATCATGAAGACCATGTTCTATAAGGATAATGCTCCACCTCTTTAAGATTCAATGTGCTTCTGAAAGCTGATGTAAATATGAAAGACAAAACTCAAGTATAAGATATTATTAAAATTTTACTTTAGTTGTGATTATTTATTTCACCATCCTCTCCAACTCTCTCTTAGACTCATGGAGTTTACATAATTTTCCAAAGTATCACCTGAATCAGCCTCCCTACTTTGGAGGCTATTTCCCTCTAAGAAAAAAGTCCACATTCTTTTGTCTCACAATAATGATGTCACTTTTTTTATAAGGGGACCAAATAAGATTGATTCTCTTTACATGGAACTTGCACTTTTAAATATTTTTTTCTAGAGAATACACTATTTAAAATAACAGAATACTTATCCAAACTTGAGTTTCATATTTTGGATTGTATAGATGTAGCTGGAGGTTTAAAGGTCAGGTCTGCATTATATACATGTTACAGAACATTCATTGCAATACTAAAAACAGTGCACTCAAGTGAACCTTAAAATACATAAAAATAAAAATTAAACCCTCTTGTTTGAAGACCCAGCAACATTGCAAATTTCTTCTAAGCCTCATGGTCCATCTCTAGCTTAAATGAGAATGGCGGAGAGCTTGCATTCCTCAGAGGGATTCTTTCTGGAATAATTTTAGACCTGTTTTATGTATACCAAGGAGGCTGTCAGTTTATCTGATCTTCAAACACACTGTGAACTCTATGAGGAGAATCTCTGGGAAATAAGAGACTGTTCACTTAAATGTATTTAATTTTTATGTAAAAAAACCTGCATCCTCTGTAACAATTTACTCATTTGGAAGCTTTGTTAATTTTCATAAATGAGTTGTAGAGAATGCAGATATGATAAACATGTTGTAAAGAAGAGTTTTATGTCTATACCAAAGGATGGAATAAATCAATTCATTGAGCATATGGCTTATTAGGCTTAAATAGCTCTTTTCCAAGATGATTCTGAACACCATATTTTAAAAGATAAGGTAGTGGGTTGTTGTTTTTGGATATTTGCCTTTATAAAGATAGGCCATCTGTCTCAACAAGTGAAAAGATTTGAATGCTTTGATTGCTATTTTCCTAATCAGGACAAATTCTAATATATCTTAACATACTGATTAACCAGATCTGACATTATATCTTGGAGGCGTTTGCTGGTATCATCACTGTAAGAATTTCATGTTGTCCACAAATATTTCTACAAAGTCCATTATGCACATGTAAGATTTTTATTGTCTGATGCTAGAGAGAAATCTGTGTTAAAGCAATATAACTATAGCATAATGACACTATATAATTTATATTTCGTTTAGTTGAGAAATTAATATTAATCACAAAATTCTACCTCAAATTTTTATTGCTATTTTCCTTATGACACATTTTTCCTACCTTAAAAAATTAATAGAAGCAGAAGGTTTTCAAAACTATAAGAAAATTCCACATGAAATACCATCACTAGTGTTAAAAATTCCATTATGGATTAATTGTCAAACTGATATTTCTTTTTATCAATGTGCTAAAGAATTAAAAACAAAACCAACAGGAATAAAAATGAATTAAATATATGATATCATCAATATGCTTATAATTGCATTTTTAAAGTTTTCTCTGTATAAACAATTATATATTTATTGTTTAATACATAAAATATTTAATTCATAAAAATAAAGTAACATATATGAAATCACCTATGATTATACATGTACGCATGTCATTGTCAGTATTTTTGAGCATATTTTTCCAGTCTGCTTTCTACATGAGTTTATCTTTTTTTAAATTTAATTGGCTCTGAAATGTGTAGGCCAATTTTTAGACTGCTTATTAACTTAACAATAGATACATGAGCTCTTCTGTATGCTATTAAAATTTCACAATTACTTTTAAAATTGTCCCTTCAGGATATGGAAGTTTCTTGGACTGTGCTTATACTTTTTTTGGATAAGTTTATCCATTCTGTTTTGCCTAGGCACTCTCATCATATTTTCTTGAGCACTAAAAGATGAGAGAAAACAAACTCATTGCCTTTAGTTAATACTTTAAATACCTCTCCCACCTTTTTTTTTTTTTTTTTTTTTTTTTTTTTTTTTTTTTTTTTTTTTTTTTTTTTTTTTTTTTTTTTTAATCAGGCACAATTATTACTCCTGGTCATAAGAATACATCTCTTTCAAAAATAGAATTGGTTCAATTTCTTGTTCTTATTGCCTGGTTGTTTTCAAATGACTCCTCTGGCTTCCTAGGCAGAGATATTTGAGTTCATTTTTGTGAATTTGTGAATATTAGGAACAATAAGATATTTCTCAAAGGCCTGAGTAAAGTTGTCTTTCAAGTTCTACTCAATGAGGTTATTTCAGTACCTTAAGTGATAATAGGTCATTTAAAATGATGGCACATGTGTTTGTATTTTTAAAATTATACATAACTCTACATTTGATTTGGGTAGAAAATACACAGAAAGCACACAGGACTTAAATGCTATTTTTTGGCTGATACCTGGTCCAAAAGTAAGTACTTTAGCACATCTCTCACACACTCGATAAGCTTGCTGTTATTAACTAAAGACTGCATTTCAAGTACTTTATGGCATCACTCGAAGTAATAGCAACTGAAATGTACCTACTTAATGGAATCGATCTTTCATAAAGACTGCAGTAAAGGATTATCAGAAGTCACTTATTGAACTTTATTTCTCAATGATATAATAAAAAGTAGCATGTCAGGAATGAAATGCCATTTGTCACTTGAATCTCTGGCACCTTAGGAATGTTATTAAGAAGTAAGGGGCATTCCTTGAGACATACAATGAAAGTAAGAATTAGTCATCTACTAATCTTACCCAAAGATTCCAAATTCATTCAATACCCAGACCCCAACACTAAGCTAAGTCATATACATAGTACTGCATTCTCGAAAAGGAGCAGTATTTATTTGTGTTGCTTTTCCCAAGCAAATTCCTTAACACCTTTAGTTCCTAGCTGTCCCACACTTTGGGAGTTGAAGTGATTTGAAAGATTATACTTTGTCAAGGACCAATTTATTTTCTCTGTCATGTTTCTCCAGTTTGTTTCCAATATGTTTGGTTTTCACGGTGAATTTGCTAGATTCGATGTCTTCAAGAAGAACACGACATCCACAATGGGTCACAATGGAATACAGGCATGCAATGGAGTTTAGGTGCTTTTCCAGGAAAAGAATGACAGTTTGGTAATGAGTGATTCATTGGATACACATCTGAGTACCGATGTGACCAGAATGGGAATACAAACAACTCTTTTCACCTTTAGTATCTCAATATTAATGGAGCTATAATGGCTGCGGTAGGTCACAATATAATGGCTGCGGTAAGTCACACCTGTAATCCCAGTATTTGGGAGGCTGAGACAGGAGGATTGCAAGTTCAAGGCCAGCCTGGATAAGTTAGGGAGGCCCTATCTCAAAACTAAAAAAAAAAAAAAAAAAGATAAGGGGTGCAGCTCAGTGGTACAGTACCCCTGGGTTCAATCCATGATATCACACACACACACACACACACACACACACACACACTGAATGGAGGTGGTTGTTCTCTGTAGGAAGAAGTTTCTAGAGAATAAAGCTATAAATTGAAAATAAATGAATAAGTTGAAAATAAATGACCTATGGGCCAATTCCAACTAGCTGTGCTTTTGTTTGTCTCCAAAAGTTTCTTTTTTATTAAGCCAAATATCAAGAGACTTCATAATGTTAAAAAAACATGTACATAAAGTGCCTATTTTTTGATAGCTTGACTTAGAAGTTTTTGACATTACAATGGTGTGCACTTTCTACTTCTGATAGTTTCAATTTATGATAAGTTTATCAGGACACAACCCCATGTTCAAACGAGGAGCATCTGTACTGATTTCTGGCCTTCCTTGGCAAACCAGCAGATCTGGGAGAAGTCCATGCTGCTTTCAAGGTTGCCACTACCAACCAGAGCAGAGCACTTCTCCATTTACTCCTAATATGCCTCACTCTGCTCCATTCATTACACTTGCAGAGCACGGGAATGTGCACCTATAACTACCCAATACCTAGTCATCTAGGTCCTTTGTCTGGTTTTTGTAGGCATTTGAGATATCTGTTGTCAAGGTTTCTTTATCTCCCCATACCATATTAATAACCCAACATGATGACAAGGATCCTGGAAAACAAAAAAGAACTTGAATGTCCCAGAACAAGGACAAAGCAGGTGGTATATTTCACATGCATATAGAATTAACCTATCCTCATTTCTTTTGTTTTCCTATTTGCATTCAGTGTTTTCTCAAGTGAATTGGTGGAGTGTGTTTTCCCTGAATGTTTAAATTAATATTATAAACAAACACCTTATTTTTTATTAAATTATTAATCAAGAATTATATTTACCCTGGAATCTGGAAACACAGCGTTCTGTCCACTACAAATGTCCCTGTGGCCCAATGACTGGACAGTGAGATTGTCACCACTCTGACATATATGCCAGCCTAAATAAAGGCCTAAAGTAAGTAGGTATTTGCAAACACAGAGAAAAAAAAATCGTAGAGAAGCAAGAGGATGTAGGAAATGTAATGAAGAACTAGAATCAGAACTATCTAGATTATAGTTTTACTTCACTACTTGCTAACTGCATGAGCTTAAATAAGGCACTGCTCTTAGATGAGAGTAGTTTCCTCATCTATAAAATGTTTTTGTTCAAAACGTTTGCGGAGGAAAAAATTGTCCTCATTATAATCGAAGACATTCCACAAACTCTAAATCAAGTGATGATATTGATGGTAATTGTCTTAAAAACTCAACTGATAAAGCAAGGCTGCTGGTTTCCTGCTGATTTCACATTTTATATTTCAAAGATATGAGCAGGCTCTGATATACTCAATCTACTTTACTCATATGCAACTAAACATGCAATTGCAAAAAATAATTGAGCTCGTTAAGTCCATCGATAATACTTAATTCTATGAATATGCATGTGGAAAATAATGCAATTTCCACAGGGTGCCAAATGTCAGGCTGTAAAGAGGGAAAAGCTGATTTTGATTTGGAAATGAAAGCAAACCCATCATTAAACATCCTGAATGAGAACTGACAAGGTGAATTACTACAAACTCTAAGCAAACTTTACAAGTAAGTTTAATTAAACAGGAGTCTATTCAGCTTTTGCAAACTCATTTAGAAGCACTCATTTAGGTGTAGCATTTCTACTGAAATATTTGGCTAGCCACTCTCTTTGATTCAATTACTAAAGAAACTTCAGGCACACACTGACTTCTCTGAGGGGTACTGTTCAGATTCTGTGTATTCTTCTCTGGTTGAAATTAAAATGAGAAAGTTTTAGCAGCAATACCTGGGGTCTAAAGGTGTAAAAAGGCTTAGTTTGGGGTCCCTGAAATCCTGGATTATCTTGTGAGTCAATTACATTATCTTTCCTCAACAGATAATGGCATGAAATGGGAATACTTGTGCCAGTTTCCCTTTTGGGATGGTCACCTGTATTGATTTAGTTTTTTTGAATTGCACTATATTTAAGGTAAAGGTTTGTGGGGTTTACTTCCTGGGATTACATGGTGAGGCTGAGTTAGGAAGAGATGAACAGAAACAATTCTGATGGAGCTTTGCTGAATCTTTTGCAGAGCACACTGTCAATACTAGGAGATGTCTCTGAAGCCTTGGCTTGCTTGATTTAAAATAGAGTGTAATAGCCTGGTATTACCCAGATTACTTTTATGTACAATATATAACAGCTCCATGGGAAGGCTTATATTATGTGACTACCTATTCAAGAAATGGAAAATTGTTCAACCGTTATCTCATTTAATCTCTACATCAAGCCAAAGGGGCAACATAAGATGCCCATTTATACAAAAGGAGGAAACAATGGCTCACAAAAGCTCTGTAACTTGACCAGAGCCCCAGGGCTAATTAGCAGCAGACCTGAGGTTTGCACTCAGATGCTGGTGATTCCAAAGCCTGTGTTCTTATACCGTATCGCTCAGGAATCATACATGATGCCAAGGATCAAAATCACAGAAACAGTCACAAAGGGAAATAACCTAAGTGCCCATCAACTGATGAGTGCAAAATTAAACCTGGTATATCCACACAATGAAATATAATTTATCAATAGAAAGAAATGGAGTACAGGTAGATTCTGCAATGTGGGCATACTTAATGTTACATGAAAGAAGCTGGTCTGAAAAGACCACATCTGACATGATTCCATCCAGAAAAGGCAAATCCAGAGCGACAAAGAGCAGATCCCTGGTTACCATGTGAGGTTAGCACGTTTTGAGCAGGAGTGGGAAATGGCTGCTACAGGGCTCTGAGTTTTTTCTTTTTTTGAGAGGGGAAAGTGGTGAGACAAGGGAATTGTATATTTTAAATGGGTGCATTGCATACTGTGTAATTACATCCCTATCATATTTACACATAATAAAGTTGTAAGAACAACTTCAAAAAGCATCAGCAATCACTAAAAAGTACTAAGAAGGGAGTGGAGATAACCAACACTCACAAGATGGGTCAGGACAGATTCCACCGACCAGCAGAATTGGGTTCACCTTCACTGGAGAAAGTGGTAAAAAAAAAAAAAAAAAAAAGCCGGGTGTGGTGGTGCACACTTGTAATCCCAGCATTTGGGAGGCTGACACCGGAGGACCCAGGTTCATGGCTAGCCTCAGCTACCTAGTGAGGCACTCTGCAACTTAGTGAGACCCTGTTTCAAAATAAAGAATAAAAATTAGGGCTGGGAGTGTAGCTTGGAGGTAGAATGCCCCTGAGTTCAATCCCCAGTACCGCAAAAAAATAAAAAGGAAGTGGTAAAAAATACAGACACATGGCCGGGCGTGGTGGTGCACGCTTGTAATCCCAGCATTTGGGAGGCTAAGACCGGAGGATCTGGGTTCGCAGCCAGCCTCAGCTACCTAGTGAGGCACTCCGCAACTTAGTGAGACTCAGTTTCAAAATAAAGAATAAAAAATAGGACTGGGGGTATAGCTCAGAGGTAGAACGCCCCTGAGTTCAATCCCTAGTACTGCAAAAAAAAAAAAAAAAAAAAAAA
>PVLC010006683.1:0-33728 GCA_004027655.1 Graphiurus murinus
GTGGTGGCGCACGCTTGTAATCCCAGCATTTGGGAGGCTGAGACCGGAGGATCCGGGTTCGCGGCCAGCCTCAGCTACCTAGTGAGGCACTCCGCAACTTAGTGAGACTCGGTTTCAAAATAAAGAATAAAAAGTAGGGCTGGGGGTATAGCTCGGAGGTAGAATGCCCCTGAGTTCAATCCCCAGTACCGCAAAAAAAAAAAAAAAAAAAAAAAGACACCTGAAGACACAGCAATAGCTGGCATTTTTAGTGTGTATTGAGAGTCAGGTAGTGATCTGAGCATCTACATAAAAATAACTCAATTTTTTTCCATAACCACCTTGTGAAATATGAACTGTCATTATCCCCATGTTACAGAGATTTTTAAAATTACAGGCTCCTAGCCGCATCCCCCAGGGAATCTGATATGGTTCCTTCAGAATGGGGCCTAGGAGTCTTAGCACATTCGTGGGTATTGTCTGGTGAGACTGAAGCTTGGGGTCCCTTGACCTAGAGTTTTTAAGGCCTCATTGAGACACTCCAGTATTTCCTTTGCTAGGAGGAAAGAGGAGAGAGACAAAGCCCAGTGCTTTCAGAGAGCTCAGCATGGCTGGGGAGACAGATGTACCACAACTGTAACCCAGGAGGATACAGCCGTCATAGGTAAAGACAGCAAGACATGCTATCACATCAACCATGTTTTGAAAGGAAATGTAAAGAATTACAAACTTTAGACCTTCAAAAACAAGCACTGTGTGTGTTACAGGCCGTTTACAAGGTTAATGCTTCAGAGTTTGGATTCTTAGGTCTAGGGAAAACCCATCGGTTCAAAGATGCCTGACTATTTGAAACCAACATGTGTAAACAGATAGTGTATCTCCATGAACTACAGGGAACTGTAGACACATAGAGCAAGCCAAAAAGGGAAAGGCAGATGTTGACTGAGGGTAATGACTTAGGAAGTAAGACAAATCCACATGCTGTTTATGGTTACAGTACAGAGTTTGTTTATATGTAACTGAAACTTTACAGCAGTAATATAATGTCATCTTCCCTCAAATGAGATGGAGTTGGGAGCCTAAGGAAATGCTCGAGGTATAAAAGTGTCTCTTATTCCTAAGTACTAAAGTATTTGTCCTCTCCAAGAACCAGACCTGTAATTGAATTTTATGGTCCAGCTTTCCACTATTATTTGTATTTCTGCACACTACACTAATTATATTAACTTAACCATTTATAGCTCGCCCATCTAGAAGGGCAATGACCTTATTTTTCTTCATTTGGGGGCCACTCAAGGACTGACTGAACAAACTTTCATAAAAGCAATTGAAAATAAAAATACTAATAGTTTTTTTTTTTTTTTTTTTCGTACTGGGGATTGAACTCAGGGGCATTCTACCTCTGAGCTATACCCCCAGCCCTACTTTTTATTATTTATTTTGAAACAGGGTCTCACTAAATTGCGGAGTGCCTCCCTAAGTAGCTGAGTACCAATAGTTTTTGGCTTTAGGTGGCAATAACATTAAAAAACTTTGTTTTCACTCTATTTTTTCACATTTTCTAGACGATGAACAATTACTGTGTATTTCTTGGAAATTATTAAAGAGTTTTAATATGTTTTCATATCTAATATAAATATTAAAGTGTGTGTGTGTGTGTGTGTAGTACTGGAATTGAACCCAGGGACATTCTACCTGTGAGCTACACCCCCAGTGCTATTTTGTTTTTTTTAATTTGACTTAGAGTCTCACTAAGTTGCTGAAGCTGGCCTTAAACCTGCAATCCTCCTGTCTTGGCTTCTTAAGCACTGAAATTACAGGCGTGCTCCACCAGGCCCTGCTTAATATCTGGTTTTAACATCAACGTCAGTCTCATGAGGGGATTAGGTGGGGATCTCTCATTTGGAGAAGAAGATGCCAAGAACTAAAGCTAGCTCACTTTTGGAGTCACCTGCCGCCATCCTGGTAGCGTGTAGATCCCCGTTTAACTGTTGACTTCTGGCCTCTGGCTGTGCAGATGGATCTTGGTAGGCTCTTCACTGGCATCGGCCTCTGTGTACCATTAAGGAGTCCAGTTAGGAGAGGTTCAGATATTTAACAACTGGTACAGTAAGACGCCATGAGCCCTGACCACTCAGGACAGCAACTGGGAACAAGTTCAGCTGCGCCAGTGTCCGCCTGCGATACTTCAGTAGACTTTCTGAATGGTGCTTTAGAAATATCTTTTTTCCCCCTTGATAATGACAATTTATGTGCATCGTGGGCACAGTAATAAGGAACTGTGAGCGGCAGCATGCAAAGCCTTCCTGGGTTCACTTGCTTCCAAATTGCAAACTTGCCTGGTGCCCGTTTCTCTGGGCCCCAGTTCATCACCGTCACCCAGATTTCACAACAAAATGTTGAGGAGGCGGCAAAGAGGATGAACGCTAACAGAATGCAAGTTTTGTTTTCAACTCAGGAATCAAGAAATCGCCTCTCACTGTCTTGGTGAGCTGACATATATTTGAAGGGAATTTAATTCTTAAAATGTTACTATTGGGGCTGGGTGCAAAGGTTCACAGCTGCAATACTAGTCTAGGGAGGTGGAGACAAGAGGATTGCAGGTTCCAGACCCACCTCAGCAATTTAATGAGACCCTGTTTCAAAATAAAATATTAAAAGGGCTAGGATGGTAGCTCAGAGGTCGAATGCCCCTGGGTTCAATCCCTAGTCCCCCCAAAAGCAAAACAAAAGTTACTGTTTGTCATACAAATTGATTTGAATTGTTATAAGTTAATGGTTTAAAAGTACTTATTAGAGGCCCCCTGGACATCAGGTAGGACTGTTGATCTAGTTTGAGAAAGACTGGATTAAATGCTAAGATCCCTTCTAGCTTGAAACACTAAGGAATCAACTGCATTTCTTCAGTAGAACATTATCCGACTCACTGGAATTTGAGACTTTTGAAGAGTATCAGTTTAAAGCATTAGCAACTCAGCCTGTAAAAAAATTTAAAAGATTTATTATAAAAACCTGGATGTACATGTGTCAAGCACCTGCGCCCACCTCCTTCCTGGAGTTTCAGATGCCTCCTCCTTCTAATGGCGCGATAGAAAACCCAAATGAGGGAGGCACCTTCCATACCCATGCTGCTGAAAACCGGCTCTATCCTGGCAGAAAAAAACTGCCTGTCCATCTCAGTAATGAAAAATAATCTTGGACAGTTAAGTAATTGACTATATACATTGTAAATACCCTAAAAGTGTTTGCAGATTTCATCAAAAGCTCCAGTGGTTTTTTTTCTTTCTTTCTTTTCTTTCTTTCTTTTTTTTACTTAAGACCAGGAACATGGCAGGAAAGGAAATTAGAGGAAGGAAATACCCATCCCCTTTTCAGAGTCTCTGTAATTTTCTATGAAGATTTGCACTTTGATTATGCTTACTAACACCATATGCTGAGTGGGATGCAAGATCAAAGACTCCAGTCTCCGCACTGGAGCCCTTGCTGCAGGCAGGATCAAATACCCCTGTTGGGAGGATGCTAATAGATCCATAAAGACACTCCCCCAGGCCCCGCTTCATCCCTGCTTCATTTCCAAAATATAATTGGGAAACCTCAAACATGAATGCTCTTAGCATCTTTTTCATTGTCTGCTGTAATACTCTGCAGATTGAAAACAAAATGTTACCACTTAGATATTTGGAACTAGGGAATTTTCCAAAGCTTCATTCAAATTGTCATATTGTATAGTGTGTATGGCTTTAGAAATTTGGACAGTAAGGGCTTGTTTGACACTGCTTGGGTTGATGAGAGTACAGATATTTTTCTTTGTTCTGTTTTTCTATACAATACAATTTTTCTACCAAATGAAGATTTACTTTTGCAGTCAAGAGTCTTTAGTAAACCAGTTTTGTGGTGTGCACCTATAATCCTAGTACTTGGGAGTTTGAGACAGGAGGATCTCAGGTTAGAGGCCAGCCTCAGAGAGTAAGCAAGTCCCTCAACAACTTAATGAGACCCTGTTTAAAAAAATTAATAATATCTGTGGGTATAAGTTGGAGATAAAATGCCCCTGGGTTCAACCTCTAGGACCCCAGACAAATGAAGGAGTCTGTGGTAAAAATGCGTATGTTGACATATTCAGCCTTATTCTCTCCACTGTCCTGCTGTGTCCTTCTACTCTCTTACAAATGGCCTTTCTTATGAACCTTAAAAAAACCAATCTCAGTAATGGAAATAACCTTGGACAGTCAAACAATTCAGTGCATGCAGTGTAAATATCCCTGAAGCATTTGCAGATGTCATAAAAAGCGAGATGTTTGTGGTAGACTATCTATTTGATGAATATGGGGCATTGGAAGATATTGTCCTCTTATTGCATCTCTGTCCTTGGGCCACATCAGGCTGTGATCCAGGGTTCATTTTCTCATCTATAAGGGATAAATTATAAGTGTCCAATGTAATGGTTTAGGAAAATATATGTGAAAGTGCTTAGAACACAACTGTTGGTTGGTATTGGTGATTGAACCCAGAGCATTCTATTTCTAAGCTACATCCCCAAACCTTTTAAAATGTTGGGGTTTGTTTGTTTTTAATTTTGAGACAGGGTCTCCCTAAGTTGCTGAGGGTCTCACAAAGTTTCTGAGACTGGCCTTAGACCTACAATCCTCCTGTTTCTGCCTCCCAGGTACTGGGATTACAGGCATGTACCACTATGCCCAGCAGAACACAAACTTGTGGAAGCAGGATTGGTGCTGACATTTCAGCTGGTGTGTCTTCTCAGTGAGAATTTGGGGTTTTTGGAGGTAAGACCAAGGCTTGTGCACAGCCTCTTGGTGTCCTGTCCATCACAGAGTCTTTCCTTAAATTATAGGTCTTTAGTACATGCTAGGCTAAGCAAAGAGTCTCTCTGTTTTGTTCTGCTGTAATAAAATACTAGAGATTGAGTAGTTCTTGAAGAACAGAACTTTTTTCCCCCCCACAATTCTGGAAGCCGGGAAGTCCAAGATCAATGTGCTGTAGGCTTATTGACTGGTCAGGGTCTAGTCTCTGCTTCCAAGAGGGTGCTTTGCATACTATGTTTCCTGAGGGGGGGGGTCTTCACATGGTAGAAAGTAAGACCAGACAAGAGGACAACCCCCTCTGTCAAACCATTTTACAGGGACACGTAATCCCATTCATGGGTCAGAGTTCCATGATCTGATCACCCAAAGACAACATTTCCAACACAACCCCACTGGCAATATCTGAATTTTGGAGGGGATATGTTAAAGTCATAGCAAGCAGAAGCGCATTCTAAGGTCATTGTAGGGTCTTTTTGCATCTTTCTCTTGTCACATTGCTCCTCTCCAAGCTGCCTGGACCCCAAACACCCAGTCCTCAGCAACCACAGTCTCCCTGGAAAGCTGCTCAGACACCAGCTCTGCAGGTGTTTAGTGCACATGTGAATGCCATTTGACCTCAGTTGTTCTATGAAATGATGTGGTCGTAAGATATCAATGTTTGCCCAGAAGGTTCTTACCATCAGTCATGGCCCTTGTGATAGGAAAAGATTGTGTGGGGAAGAAAGAGAGAGGCCGGCCCTATGTCCCTTGTCTAAATCTTGGAGACTCACAGTGTATGGTAGTACCTTCAAGCTTTGAGAAACCTTTCAGAAAATTAAGAAACATCCTAGGGATGGCAGATAGGACTGTGGATCTGCTTTGAGGGACAGTGGATTGACTGCTCTCCACGAGCCTCTCCAGTTTTAAACACTAAAGATTTGAATGCATTTCTTCATTGGAACATGACTCAGTTCATTGGAACTTATGAGACAATTCTTTAAATATGGTGTTTTAAAATCTGCATGTTACATGAAGGACAGTGCTCCTCCATGCTGTCTGACTGATCTCAACAACTCTTTGCATCCGACTGGTTTAATGTTTTTCCACAACAAGCAGGTTAATATTTACAAAGTTGTCACCAGGCTTTCAGCTTCCTGGAAAGCTTCTTTGTTTTGCCCTCAAGCTGTCAAACTGGCAGCTTGTAATACACTTTTCTTCCCACCAGGGTACAGGTGTTAGAACCATATAACTGTAAGTACCATTGGACATGTTGGTGATTTGGGGCTAAATAACTGTTGACTCATCAAAGTGTTTTACTTAGCCACCACACTAGTGCTGAGAGGGTGATTTTCAGCCAGCAGTGGTGACACTTGCCTGTAATCCCAGTACTTGGGAGGCTGAGACAGGAGGATCACAGATTTAAGGCCAAATTCAGCAACGTAGAGGTAGAGGGACTCTCAGCAACCTAGTGATACCCTGTTTCAAAACAAAAAAATGTAAAAGGGATGGGGTGTAGCTGGAAGGCAGAATGTCCCTGGGTTCAGTCTCCAGTAGTACAAAAGAAAAGAAAATCCCATGCCATGCAGTGTCTACCATTCCTAAAGCCCAAATTAGCTGAGCACACTCTGTATGACTCCATTTACAGGAAGTTCTAAAACTGAATATGTGAATCTGTGGTGATAGAAATTGGAACGGTGATCGCCTCTGGGGATGGGAGGACTTTTCTGGACAGTACTTCTGTGGCTTTCTCCTGGGGGTCACAGGATGGCTTCCCAGCTTACCTCTATGGAGTGAAGTTACCCTCCTTCCTTCCCTCAGGAAGCAGTTGTGTGTGTGGTGTCACTTCAACACCACACAGATGTCAAGTTTCATCTGACAGTTAAATCCACTTAACAATCCTTGCCCAAATTCACATTCACTAGAAATGGCAAAACGGTGGTTTTCCCAATGCTATTTCTCTTTGTACTTATGAGTTGCCACTTCTTGGTGAAGAAGAGCTTTCCCTAATGAGCTTGCTCTGTTCTTCCCCTGGAAAGCATTATGTACCGGGAAAACAAGGAAATGCTTCATCCTTTAATTGTCAATTTCAAAGAGAAATGTACTTGTTAATAATTTCAGTGGCATTAGATCAGCAATTAATAACATTCGGTATCTTAATTGGGTGGTAATCATGTGCAGGTATACAGTGGGCAAAACTCAAAACTGAGTTTATGGACTCTTCTATAAGGACACTAGTCCTATTGTGGGGTGTCTTCATGACCTCATCTAAATCGAATTACCTCCCAATGTCATCAGTTTGGGAGTTAAGGCTTCAACATAAGACTCTGAGGGGTTCACAATGCAGTCCACAGCATGTGGGAAGCATTAACACATGAGCAATGCCTGGGTCTCACCCCCGGAGATTCTGATTGGGTTGAAGGTGAGCCCTAGGCATCTGTATTCCTATTTAAGTTTTCCCGTAACAGCAGCCAGGATCGAAGACCTCTGCTGGATACCTTGCAGCATCCACATCACCTGGGGTCATGTTAAAAATGCAGAGTCTCGCCGGGCGTGGTGGCGCACGCTTGTAATCCCAGCATTTGGGAGGCTGAGACCGGAGGATCCGGGTTCGCGGCCAGCCTCAGCTACCTAGTGAGGCACTCCGCAACTTAGTGAGACTCGGTTTCAAAATAAAGAATAAAAAATAGGTCTGGGGATATAGCTCGGAGGTAGAATGCCTCTGAGTTCAATCCCCAGTACCGCAAAAAAAAAAAAAAAAAAAAAAAAAAAAAAATGCAGAGTCTCTGGTCCCGCCCCAGACTTGAGAATCCAGATGATTTGTTTGCATCAAACAGTTTTAAAAATACTGGGTACAGCATCTCGCATAGACTTCCAGGCAGGTTTGAGGATGTTCCATCAATCATCCTTGTTTGAATCGAAATGGATGAGCATTTTGTCAGCAAACCAAGTTGCAGCTTTTTTTTTTTTTTTTTTTTTAAATCTTGGAAGCCTGTCAAAGTATGGCTCTTGCCTGCAAATAATTGCACCTCAGTGTAAGATTTTATACATTGCCTATATATCATTGTCTATTAGCAAACAAAGCGCAGCAAATACTCTTAATATTAACAAAGTCCAATGTTTTTGAAAATACACTATCGTCACCTCAGCCATTCTATTGCTGTGAATTACTTCCTTAGCTTTGAGTGGGCTTTTAAAATTCATAATGAAATGGAGTATGCCCTTGCACTCCAGCTGCAAAAGGGGAGAGAAGTAGCACTTAGCACAGAGCATGGATGCTGTATAGCTAATAAATAATTCAGTCAACTAGGACAAGAAAAAACATGCACACTTAAATAAAGAGCAGAGAAGCCCCAATGCTGAACATACCTTTTTAGTTGGGAAATGAAAGGATTATTATATATAATAATGTTATGTAGCATATGGTGTTAGTTTTCAAAAGATTTGATTACAGTAACTATGCTTAATACTAGACACATTGAAAGAAATACAGTCTTGACGTTTTAGAAAGCAGTACAAGGTCTTGTCATCCATCAATACTATCAACGTGGTCATCAATATGAATGTGGCTCATGAAAGTACTAAATAAGAGATTCCTAGCTGACAGACACTAAAAATGATGAATTCTCACTTTCCATTTTCAGAAGTACCTATTGGTATTGCTCTATATTTTTAAGAACTACTAATTTCGGAAAGCTTTATGTAAAAAATACCCTCTTCATTCAGGATAGCTGCATGTTTAAACTCCCACTTCAGGGATAATTTCTACTTCTGAAAATTGGTCTTCTCTTTCTCATTTCCCTCTTCATTTCAAATTGACAGCTTCTCAATTGTTACTGATATGATTAGTTTGCAAAACTGAATCAAAATGAATTTCTGATTTAGTTCCTAGCACAATTATATTCTGTCCAATAAGCTAAAAATAAGAAGAAAATAAGCTAAACTACATTAAATATGCATGTATGTATAGACACATACAAATTCATCTTAAGAGAAGGGATCCTCAATAATGTTTTGTACTTAAATTCCATTTTTGAAATGCTGAGGGTTGACATTCATCTAATTAGTGGTCAGATTCAATCTGAGTTTTTATTGATTATCTATGGCATACACAACAGGAACATACTTGGAAACTACAGTTCTTTTCCATTGCATATATATAATGAGAATCCTATTCCAAAATTGCAAATTATTGAATAAGGACCTTGCTAGTTCAGTAAAAATCAATTTAAAAGGTTTAATTTGGTATCTTTTCGCATTGCCTTCTAAGAAAATAATAGAAGACAGTAGTAGTTCTCCCTTAAATAAGACATAAGAAAATGTATCTTTATTAGTAAAATAATGCACAGAAGGAATTATTTACTATATTCTTTTTGGAAAAGATATTTTTCTATTTTTGTTAATTTATACGAATAAAAGTAAATGCACTTCTTAAAAATAATTGAAACATTGGAAAAGGTTATCCAGTGGAAAGTAAATCTCTGTAAGAGCTCTTAGAAATGTTGTATGTGCATATAAAATGCATATTTTACATATAATTCTGTAAACCATCTCATTTCCCTTCTTTTTTCATAGGTGGAAATATACCGTGTATTTTTTTGTTCCTTGATACGTTTTCATTGCTTGAAGATTTTTTCAAGGTCAGCATATATAAATCCACCATATTTTCAGTGCTACCTAGTTTTCATTCCAGGTATGGACCTAATCATTGCTAACCAATAACATTTTTGATGTTATAAGCAAGGTTGTAGTAAATAACATGTAGATACATGTCATTGCACATAAATGCTAGTGTGTGTATTCAATAGAATCTTGGAAATAAAACTTCCATGTCGAAGGATGTATGCATCTATAATTTTAATATATAGTACTGAGTCCCTTCAGATATCTTGACCAGTCTAGTTTCCCCAGCGGTGTTTTTGGTGCCCTTTGGCCTGGATGGGCACCCACTTGTCACCTGAGCAATGCTTTCCTTTCCATGCTCTGTCATCAGTATCTGGCTCTCTACTGGGTCATTCCACTCAGGAGACAGCCTTACTGTCATTTCTTGCATCTTGCCCCTTCAACTACTGCCCCATTTGAATACTTCCTTTAGCATTGGAACTTCTAGAAAAATGATGCCAAAACTTGCTGTTTCTAGTCCATCTCTTTCCATCTCTGGAATCTTCTCCAGTTGGAACTTTCAGCCCCGACACTTTACCAAAACTGCTCTCAGCAAGTTGGCGATACCCACTGTTCTGTCTAATGGTCAGGACTTGGCCGTCATTGCCAGTGCATCTGCTCCCCTTGGACCACCGTGTTCTCTTGGCTTCTTTGTCACCGCAATCCCTCCCCCCTGCCCCTGCTCGCTGCTTTGCTGGTTTCTTCCCTTCTGCACAGTGTCTTGGTGTTGGTGTGCCCCAGGACCCAGTCTTTGTTCCTGTCCGTGCCTCCTCTAATCACACAACATTAAATAAATACCATCTCTAGCACAGAGATTCCTGAATGTCTTTGAAACACAAGACTTAGGTCTTAAACTACCTACTTGACATCTCTACTCAAATACATAGAGGTAATCCAATTAAGCATGTCTAAATTTCTTTTTCCCCTAAAACCTGTTCCTTTACTTCAGGTTATAGTCACTCTTTCAGTGAAGGACCAAAAAAATAAACAAACAAAAAGCTAAACCAAACAAACAAAAATCCCAAACCAAAGCAAAACCATAAAGTCATTCTTGACCTCACTCTGCTGTTCCCTCTATTCCCCATTAGGAAGCCGTGTTGGCTCTGCCTCCAGACTAGATCCAGATCCTGACCTCCAGGACCCCAGACGAGGCCACCATCCTCTCTCACCCAACTACTTCAGTGCCCTCCTGCTCCCATTCCTGTCCCTCTGCAGAACAACAGAGCAGCCGGAGTGGCCTGTGAAGACTTCTCAGGTCCCATCGCCTCTCTGATCAAAACCCTGCTGAGGCTCCTGCCTCACTCAGAGTTGAAAGGTCACATGTGAGCCCCTGCCTCTGCTACACGCGGGTGGGTGTGCAAGCATGTGTGTGCATGTGTGTGCATGTGTGTACATGCTCACGCGTGCACAGGACACCCCTCCCTGATGCCATCTAGAGTTCCACTGGCTCATCTGCCCCAGTCCCTGGAGCCTCTTTGCTATTCTTATGCTGTCAGTGCGGCCTAGACAGATGGGTCTGAGGAACAGAGCAGAATCCAAAACAGACTCCTACCATATATTTAACCTGCTGTGTCCCATCATCCCAGAGGTGGAACACCCATAGAAACTTAGACATAGTGCATAATATGTTATATGACATATAATATAATTATACAATAAAAATGATGATATATTTGTGTTATAACAAAATAACATTAATTATATGTATTCTAAATTAGGATTTCCTGTCTATTTTAAAGTACCTATGTCAATTTCATTGAAATATTCACAGGATTGAAAACTTGGGACTTAATGAGTTAAAGCCTTTAGTTAAATAGCTACTATTTTCTAAAAGGAGAGGAAATGGTCCGTTTTCCAATACGTGGTTTGGAAACCTGCATTACTGAAGCTCAGGCAGGTCTACAGTGTGGCCCTCCTGGGGGACACACCACTGAAATGGCCTCTCACTTCACCCAGTCCCTTATTCCACATTCAGACCTGCCTTGGGGTTGTTTCCCATGCAGCTATGGGTGGGCATGTTTGCAGTGTCAGGCGTGTGGGAGGGCCAGGAGAGAAACCCCAAGAGTGTGCCCTCGCCATGGTGGATCCCCACTGCCCCTGATCCTGCCCTCCGATGCTTCCTCTTTCCCTGCACCCACGGGCACCTGTGAGGCCGTGGCTATGTCTAGAAGCCCAGTTTTGTCTCCTGCCTTCTCTGTGGAGATATAGCTGTCTCCATCTGACTCCACACCATTTGCCATTCAGTTTGGTACATTGAACAAACAGGTGTCGGAAGCCTCATTTCTAAGGCGATCTTATTTGCATTTCCCAGTATCTTTTAGAATGTCCTCCTGGAGACATTTCTTTTTCACTGCCCGAATGGAACTTGGGCGCACAAGTCTCTGTCCCCTGTGGGATGGAAGGAGATAGAAGAAGAGATAGTCTTTCTTGGTTGTTATTTTTTTTTTAAGGTACTGGGGATGGGACCTGGGGGCATTCTACCTCCGAGCTACATCCCCAGCCCTAGTTTTTTTTTTTTTTTATTCTTTATTTTGAAACAGGGTCTCACTAAGTTTCAGAAAACTTCACGAAGTTGTTGAGGCTGGCCGGAAACCTGGATCCTCCAGTCTCAGCCTCCCAAATGCTGGGATTACAAACGTGCACCACCACACCCGGCTTGGTTGATATTTTTGTGGTCAATAGATTTGGCACATGTTTCAGGCCCCCATTGAGCAGAGACACCTCCATTAAAAGAGACATGTGGATTCCAGTGGATGACAGGTTCCTGGAGGGCAGAGCCAAGTGGCCACCCCTAACACCCAGAAGCAAGGTGGGTCTAGTTACCATCCTGGGCAGAGAGCCTGGAGTTGGAGCAGAATATCACAGCTCACAGGGATCTCTTGACCACTTGTTCACGGTGAACTTATGACCAATCAAGGAATAACTTGATTTATGTAATTGAGAAATCCCCAGGTCTAGACACCTGAGTTTTTCAATGGAGAGTCAGTCTCTCACCCAAGTCCTAGGCCTAAGTCCTTTCAAAGACGCAGGGAAGAGTAGGGGTGAGGAAGGGGAGGGCAGGAGGAGCATGATATAGGCACGCATGGAAATGCCATGGGGAAACACAGTAATTCATTCAACTAATACATGCTACTGATTATAATAATAAAAAGAGGGAAAGGGACATAGAAAGCCTTCTATCATTGACTCTAAACCATGATCAAAAAGTAGTAGCAGCAGCAGCAGCAGCAGCAGCACTACTTGGGAATTTGTTAGCGCTACACATTTTCACATCCTACCCCAGACCTACTGACAGGGAACCTCTGGAGGGAGGGAGGTGAGTCTCAGTCATCTTTTCTTTAGCAAATACTTCAGCTGCTTCTGATGCATGCTAAGACTTGAAAGCCCTGAAGTTTAGAGGAAGGGGAGTCTAGAAAACCTTGAGGAAGGGCCCTATAACATTGTAATAAGTATCCAGCGTAAGATCTTCTTTTAGGTCTTCCCCAAAAGACTTGCAACTATACACTAGGGTGACTGTGCCCTGAAAAGGGGGTATATCTACACATTTGGGAGATTTCTAGGTGTTGCATCTGAGCTGATGCCAATCCCTAGAGACCCCAAATGCCTCTGGATCAACAGAGTGGGGGATGGGGTCACTTCTGGTAACCAAGTGGTAAGTGAAATTTTGGTCTGTGGCTGCCTCATTGGGTTCCAATGGATTAACTCACGGTGATTTGATAGACTATGATTTGATAACCATTCCTAAGTAGAGTTGTAGTAAGTACCCTCAGAATGTAAAAGAACCCACCATCATATTGATTTCTTGTGTAGTGAGTATCCTGGGATAGCCCCTTCCTATGTAAGAGTAAACTAAAAGCAACAAGATGCCCAGGGACTCAGAAAGGTTAATTTCCCCGTTTGACACCTATATCCTCATTTGACACCTTTCTTTGACAAATATAGGATCAAGGTGGTTCTTGGAAAATGACTATGGATTCTCATGAAAGCAATCAGAGGCTAGACCAGGTGTGATCTCCTTTGCTGGAGGATTCTCCAGAGCTCTTGGCATTTTGCATTGAAGCTAGTGATGCTTTGTCTTTCTTAATGATGAATTGCCAAAAACCATCAGAAGGAGTTTCCTCTTGACCAGCCGGAAGATTGCCGCAACACCTCCCTCCCCACTCTCAGCCAGAAAATTGAAGGTCGCAGCACCTCCCTCCCCAACCTCAGGCCTGTGCTGTCTGTGCTGTGTTCGGACAGGACCTCGTCCACAGGGGCCTGAGCACCTTGACGGTTTGCAGAAAGTCACGCTGCTGTGTAGCTTCATTCACATGCAAGGAGTGAGCAGCAAATAGCCCAGATGCCCTAATAAAACCCATGCATGCCAGAGGGGGAGGTAATGCCCAAGAAGACCAAGGGCCTTCTGTCTTGGTGACATTTCTAGGGGTCAAATGGCCTGGAGAATATGTCTTTTTCTTCCAAGGTAAAAGAGAAATGACTGTACTTCACACTGCCTCTCCCAACGTGTGTTGGTGACCAAGAGAGACACAGAATGGATGTCACCCTGAGGTGAATATAGTGGCTGGGTCTGTCTCCGCATGGGTATCCTACTCTCTGTCCCCACCTTTGGATGGAGCGTGGGCCTGTCTTCATCTGGAGGAGGAATACAGTTGTGTTCCGTCTGGTGGGAATAGGGCATCGTTATCGTTGGATGGGTGCCGCAGAATGTGTTGACGCTGAACAGCCAAAGGGCGGATGTACTGGATGTGTCTCCCGGCTCTCACTTCTAAATCCATCCTTCTAGACATCCTCCACCCCCTTCCCTGACTCATTCTCTCAGCCAATTTCATGCTAGATTATTCCAATAGGAGGTTCCAGTGTGGGAGGAAGAGGTAAGCCAGTTCTCTCTCTGGCAGTGGAAGCAGGGCCATGCAGCTGGGCTGGGCTGGGCTGCAAGTTCTCCAAGTTCCAGCAGCCTGGGGGGCGGGGGGGTCAGCCACATCAGCACTGAGAATCTGCTCATGGGATCCAGCACAGGGACAGTGGCCGCTTCCCCGACTTTGGGTAGGAGCCCCCAGCCCTATTTGCTCCTCAGCCCTGGCAGCAGGGTTTTGTTTGTTTTTGTTTTTGTTTTTTTCCCCACAACTCCCAGCATTACATTCTTCTCTGCTTGAAATATATAAAATAGTTTGTACTTTTCTGTTTGGACACCGAATGAGGCAAAGATCATTCCATATCAGTACACAGAAAGAAAGCTTTCGTGTTTGGTTATTTTTTTTTTTAAGAATGTATCTTTTTTTTTTTTTTTTTTTTTTTTTGCAGTACTGGGAATTGAACTCGGGCATTCTACCTCCGAGCTACACCCCCAGCCCTATTATTTATTCTTTATCTTGAAACAGGGTCTCACTAAGTTGTGGAGTGCCTCACTAGGTAGCTGAGGCTGGCCGCGAACCTGGATCCTCCAGTCTCAGCCTCCCAAGTACTGGGATTACAAGCGTGCGCCACCACACCCGGCAGAATGCATCCTATTTATATGAGAAGATTCAGTTAATGAATGTTAGGTTGCTCTTGATCTTCTTCTCGTTTAATCTGTAAGAGCAATAAGGATATTATTTGCATTTTAGGAAAAGTATTGTCAAGGCATTTACTTGGCAATGTTTGTGCATTTCCCCCATTTGGAATTATCCACGCCAAAGCTCTCATGCAGGGAGCCATCCAAATAGTTGAACTAGGATTAGACTAGACACTGGGCTCCAGAGACTATCCAGCTGCAGCTGGTTATTCATTGCTTAATAAGTGTTCTAACATACTGACCATGTGTGTCCTGGTCTTATCATGTCTACATGAATTGCAAGCACCTTGAGACTTAGTTTTGTCGTCTTTTGAATATGTAAGCCTGCTGTGTGGGGTTGGGGGGTTGGCAGTGCGTCTTTCTTCTGTGGTCAATGTCATCTGAATGTCGAGGAGAAGCCCCTAAGCCCTTATGTGAAGGCACTAATACACAGCCCACACTTCCACAAAGGGTAGGAGCTCAGATAGAAGGTCACTTCATTTTATTATTGGACTTATTCCACATCCCTTTCATGGCTGGTGCTTCTTAGAAATATTTTTATTTAATTATGAAAAAAATTGTTTTTGGTACTGAGGATTGAGCCTAAGGGCATTCTACCTATGAGCTACACTCCCAGCCCTATTTGTGTGTGTGTGTGTGTGTGTGTGTGTGTGTGTGTGTGTGTGTGTGTGTGTTACTGGTGATTGAGCCCAGGGGCATCCTACCTCTGAGTTACACCCCCAGTCCTATTTTTTTATTCCTTATTTTGAAACAGGGTGTCCCTAAGTTGTGGAGGTCCTCACTAAATAGCTGAGGCTGTCTGCAAACCTGTATCCTCCAGTCTCAGCTTCCCAAGTACTGGGAGTAACCTATTTTATTTTTTTGTTTCTAAAATGGGTCTCGCTAGGTTGCTGAGAGTCTCACTAAATTGCTGAGATGGGTCTCAAGCCTGTGATCCTTCTGTCTTAGCCTCTCAATTATAGGTGTGCACCATCACACCTAGCAAATGTGAAATGTTTTAGGTAACTGCGAGCAGTGCTTCCTTTTCAGCCTTTGCAGTCAGTCCCCTTGGTCCCCTGGAGACTAGACTACTGCCCGGAGCAGAATGACACCTTCCATCCCATGACACTGTCTCAGTTGCCTCTCAACCAAATGCTATTCTGCTTATGGAGAAAGAAGGCCTCTTCAGCCCTTTATAACAAGCCCCCTACACACACACACACACACACACACACACACACACACACACACTGTTTTCTGATTTTATGGTCTTTAATTAATTAGGTAGCATCTTTGCTACCTTCTCAACTTTTAAATGTTCCAGTGATTCTGCCTTTCCATTTCCAGCTCTCAGGCTCGTTCGAATCTCCTAAACCCGGGAAGGCTGGGTCCTGTTTGCTGTTGCCATGGCAACTCTCCATCAGCCTTCCCCTAAGGAGGATTTCTCTTCAGCTGGTCCACACTGTCATAGCAACTTAGAGGGCGACAGGAATCCTCAAACATTCAGAAGCATCCCGGCCAACGGGCAGATAGAGCCGCACTCCTAAGATGAATATACAGCCTTGGTCCATGAGGATTCGACTTCTCTCATCTTTAACATAATCCCGTTAAGGCAGAAATCCTTAGCAAATCCAAACCGCAATGGTAGGAAAATCGTAATTAAACACTAAAACTAAAGCTGCATTTGGTGGCAGTGCTGTTACAGTCAACCTCATTGTCAGCCACATTAACAAAATACCTTTCTGATAATCAGCTAATGCCAGTAAGAAACTAATAGCCAAATTCATTTAATTTGAGAAGCTTAATGCTGCTAAATCACATTTCCTGCCTGTGGAGTGAAATCCTAGAAAATGTGCATGGATTATATTTCCAAATACTCAGTTGAAAAAGTAAGGAGGCATAAAGCAGAAAATTTATTTACTTTTTACATTTTAATGATAGTCATGCATATTTATTTTTAAGACAGCAAGCAAAATAGTTAATGCTGAACACTGAATACACGAGACATCAGGTAACTAAGTGGTAACACTGCCTGTCTCATTTGTCTCATTTTCTAGACAGCCACTCCCATAAGGGGTTTTGCAACTGGATCATATACACAGTTCACGAAAATTGGTTCTAAAACTATCAAAACAGGAGGAACATGGAAATTCCATCTCCAAATCTTCAGTGACACACTGGTGATATATTCATGCATATCCGTTTCTCTTTACTGGGATTTCAAGTGCAATAAGGAATTCTTAGAAGCTTCAGGTTAGACATGATTACAAATTAGTTTTACTTCTTGCTGACACAGAACTGCTATATTCAGGTTCCAAGAAAACTCACAGGTACCCGTTGGAATTTTGTTCAAAGGATTCAGTTCTACATCCATCCCAGCCTTGTTCTCTGAGGAGCACCGATAGCTTTCTTCTTAACTATGGACACATTTAGGACGAACTTTTCTCTCTGGGGATAGCAGTCTGGATTCTAGTTTATATTTTCATTACAAATGAGAGAGACTTTTAAAAAGACACTTAAGAATTGCTGCCCAGCTTCATCTGGAGTGAGGCCAATAGTTGTTGGAGTCCTAAGCTATTAAATCAGCTTTTCTTCTGTGAAAAGTAGAGCTTGAAACAGCATATTTTCTTACCTCTTCAGTCCCTGGCTCAAACAGCTAAAAGTGATAAAGAATAAAACAACATGGAGTATTTTTTCAGAAAGAAACACTTTTCGTTTACCCAAAGATGGAGAGAATTGAGAATATTTCATGTTAGCATAACTAATTTGAATGACACCCTTCCCCTAGAATCCAGAATTTTCTTCCCGGGCATATAAGGTAGGGGAATAATTAGTGTGTTTTTGTCAGCAGTCCTTAGCTTGCAATGGACAGAAGAGTCTTTTTGTACTTATCTGACACAAAATAAAATTTTTATTTGTAATGAACAAAAGGCTGACTTTTCAAATACCATAGTAGTAGTTTACCGATTTAAAGTAAGCTAGATTTTTTATAAAAAGTTGATTTTAAAAATCCTATCGCCTCTCAACAGTGGAAGTAGGTCAAGATTTTCCTTCACTTGGAGACGGATAAAAAAATTCTGTTTTACATAAAACACTGCGAAATTCAAAAGATGGCCAAACTCACAGTTTCCCATTAGAAAACAGTTCAATGATAAATACGAAGGACCATTCACTCAGCGCCAAGTACTCTGCTAGGAGCTGTGAGAACAAGACTAAACACAGTGGAAAGAAGTTTCCGTCTTCCTAGAGACCATGTCGCTTTTTCTTAAGGGCTTCTGGATTGAATTAAAACATTAACAAGTTGTTGATATGAAGGATAAACTAGTGTTCTTCACTATATGGGCGTAGTCACCAGTGTGATAAAAACTGAATTTAAAAAAACCACCCCTCAAAGAATCTCTGCAATACTCTTTTCTTTCTGCAGTACCAAGATCCCAGGATGTTTTCCCTATTGTGCTGACTGTAATAAACAGAACTTTCATATTCATTTGTCCTGTGGAAATTGTTGTTCTCTGGAAACCATCTTGCCAAAGATGGGGAAAAAATCTTTCTGGAAAGATTCAGACACGGAGCTATAAATGATTCTGGCAGGATGAGGACAGAAGGGAAAGGATATTAGCAATTGGAAAGGGGCTTTGTTGCCGGAAGCTCTGCGTGATGACATTAGAAGCTGCGTGATAGAATTAGGGTTGAGGTTATGTGCAGGTCTGGTTAAGCTCAAAGCCTCCAATAACCAGCCACAAATTGATTGTAAGACAGCCATAGAGGCAGCTGAAGGCACCTTTTATTATGCCAGGGATGGAAGTCTTGTTTTGAAATCCAGAGCTCAGGGAGTGTGATGAGAAATTAGTCTGCAATCCTAGACAACCGCAACCCTACAGTTCCACTTACCCCGTCCTTCAGTCTCCAGCCTCCTCTCTCAGTGCCTTCTCATTTGGAAAAGGTCCAACCTAAAACATCCTCATGGAGGAGAAAGAGGGAGGGAGGGAGGGAGAAAGAAAAGGAAGGAGGAAGGAAGGAAGGAAGGAAAGAAGGAAGGAAGGAAGGAAGGAAAGAAGGAAGGAAAGATGGGAGGGAGGACGAGGGACATTTCTCTGCTTTGCAAGCGATTTGGATGTTTCAGCTGTGTCCACTAAGATGAAGCTGCTTCTGCCCATAGACATCCTGCCCACCTGGGCATCTGGGATACATTCCATCTGCCTCTAATCACTGAAGCCAAACTGAAGATTGTTAGTGGTAGTCCCCGCCCCCTTACATTTCTCATTAATTTTTGCCCCGCCTTACGTTTGTTTTTCTTCCAGCAATGCAAGTCTTGAATAAATTCATTTGTCACTTATGGGCAGAAAGCTACTTCGACACAGCCAAAAACCTCTTCAGACCATAAAAATGTGGATTCACCTGTAATCTTTGCTTGTGCTCCAGAAACAATAGAGCCCTCCCTTTTGGCCATGAGCATGCCCTTCTACAGTTCCTGGGGCTAAGAGGACATCTTCGCACGGGCCCTCAGCTTTTCCAAAGCAGATGGAAAGACAGAAAGAGAAGAGATTAGACTTTCTGTCTGATTTCTATTAAGTCCTTCCTTTCTGATTAAAAAAAAAAAACAATGGGCACATGTTTATTTTCAGAGTTGAAGAGTTATTATTGTGGAGACTGAAAGTAAATAAGTTTATGTTTTCAAATTTATGATCATACCTGTAGGTGGTTTTACTTGGTGTGAGCTATGGCTTGTCTCCTTAAATAGTCTGCTCCTTTGAAAAGCCACAAGTTGCAGCTGTTGAATCAAACTGAGTCATTTACTCAGAGAATTAGGAACAGCTGGGGGCAGATAGGAGGGACAAACGCAGAGGCTGGGGGATGGGGACAGAATTCCTCCCTAGGAAATGTTCCAATGCCTCAACCCCACATGCAAGGCACCATTTTGCTAAGGATGTAAACACCCCGTTCATTGTGAAGTAAGGATTTCCCCTGTGCTAGAGACCAGACTTTGATGTCTCATAGGGACCATAGGAGCCAGGGGTCACGTGCTCTTGGTCTACAGGGTTTCGTAGCCCAGAGGTCACCCTCTTCATAAAGTTCAGTGACTACTGAGGATCCTTCATGACCCTTGAAAGAGTCAGTCGCCTCATGACCGCTTTGCCCAAATTGTTGAAGCCAGGTAGACAGAAACAGAACTTCAGTGAATTAAAGTATAACATTAAAAATTGTGATGCGGTGAAGGGAAGAAAAAAAATAGGGCATACTGTTATCTCTTGGGCGGAGAAACAAGTTGAATCTGCAAATAATAAAGCACTAGAAGAAAAATATGAAAAGTTTAAAAATGTTTATCTGTGTCTATGGGTCACTTTTATGTTCTGGATAGTTATATATTTATGCATTATGTATTTACTTCTGTGTGGTACCAGAACCATATGTGGCCCATCCTTCTTCTGGCTTGGATGTGGAAGGTCTCCTGAAGGCCTGGGTGCTGGCGGCTCAGTCCCCACTGTAGCCGTGCTCAGAGGGCGGCCTTTGGGAAGGCAATGGGATCATGACCTCTCACCTCATCAGTGGCTTAATCCATGGACAGGTTCATACTTTGAATGGACTACTGGGAGGTGGGGGAAACGTCTGAGGCGAGACCTAGTTGAAGGGAGTGGATTCTTGGGGTGACCTTTGGGGGCTCCTGGCCCTCTGCCCCCTGCTTCCAGGCTTCCATGAAACAGAACAGCCTTCCAACATGATGTTCTGCCTTATGTAGGGCCCAAAGCAATAGAGCCAGCCTTCCAGGGGCCAAAACATCTGCAACCAGGAGACCAGATAACTCTTTCCTCCTTTGTTTTTCTAAGGCATTTTGTCACAGCAATGCAAAGCTGACCAATACAATACTCAGTTCAATAAAATTCCCGAGTGTACCCTGAACTTGGCATTCTAGCGGGGATGTACTGGGAGCACAGACCACGTCTTTACCTTGATCTGCCCCCTCCCATGGTTCTGACAGCCCAACCATTCTCCCTCTTCTGCCCCATGGCTGGGCTTTTCTCTTGTCAGGACCCGGGTCCCTCTCACTGGTCCTGCGGGGGCCCCAACATGAGCAAGAAGCATTGCTGCCTTTCCTTCAAAAGTGATGTCTCTGAAGAAGACATCTTGACCATATTCATAGCTGTATCTCTTCCACCTAGAACAGTGCTGGCACCTAGTAGGCACTCCATACGTACGGTCAAATTGAAGTCACATATTCTTCCTCAAGGGGAACGGTTGTGGCTCATGTATTAAAAATATCAGGGATAATATCAACCCGCAAATGTAGATGACAAGAAAAATGGCTCTTTTTCTCTTCTATAATAATATTCTGGGTTCTCACTGTGTGGGATGCGTAGGAAATTGCATCTCAGTTATCGCACCCCTCGTACCCGCCCCGGGTTGCGTCAGCTCAGACGGTCTGTTGCCATTTGGATACGAACTAGCTCCCAGAAAAGCTCAGGTGTTGGCGACGCAGCAAGGCTCGGGGGGGCGTGGCCGTGGGAAGTGGGCCAACTTGTTAATGTCTTAATTCCATCCAGAAGCCCTTAGGAAAGTGGCATGGTCTCTAGGAGGACAACTGTGATGTTTTTCCCTTAGAGGCAGCCAACCCTGGACTGATCCCCTGAAACCATGAGCCCAAATAAAGCTTTCCTCCTCTAGGTTGTTCTTGTCAGGTATTTTTGTCAGAGTGATGAAAAGGTGTACTAAGCCAGAGTCTTTGGCAGTGACAGGGGCTTTGTGTGGAGGGGTCCTCAGTTACTGAGGCTGTCATACTCTGAGTGTCTCCTTGGTCTCTCATACTCGGTGACCTTCTGCTGCTCCAGACCTCAGTGCCTACGGCCTCGCTCCCCGGATGCTCCACCTAGAAGCTCTTCCTCTCTGGGGTCTGGGTTCATCCAGTCCCTGCCAGGAAGCAGAGCCCACAGAACTCCGTCTGCTGGAGGAATTGCCTTTAAGTCTGATGTGTCTTGCTTGGTTTTCCAAGCCCTTTTACTTCCTCAAAGCCTATCCTCCCCTTCAGCCTCCAGCTTTTGGGAAACAAAAGCCAGAAACGCTTCCAGAATCCTCCCGCTCCCCTCCCTGACACAGAGACACCGAGTAGTGGAGTCAGCCGACACCTGCTCAGATGGGGAAAACGTCCGGCGAGTCTGGCGGAAGGCAGGGATATGCGTCCAGGAGCTAGGCCAATATATACACAGAAGAAAGCAACTTTCCCGGGCAGGAGAGAGCGACCAAGGGAGGAGGAAGGTTTCATGCACCTTGTGCTTGTAGCCGGGCCCTGGAGGCTTTGCAGGACGTCCTCCAATAGTGCGTGCTGAGCAGACGGAGAGGCCTAAGCCAAGAGGAAGGGAGTTGGGGTGGGACCACGGATCAGTCATCTCGGCTCACTGCATGTAGAGTTGAGCTTTGGGAAAGGGAACCAGAAAAGGTCGTCTGGAGCCAGTCTGTGGCAGGCCTTTGAAGGAAGCCAGGGTGTTAGCGCCTGGCAGCCATTGAGCCAGAGAGGGAAAGATTGGAGTTGTGCGTTGGAAAGGAAGCAGCAGCGCTGTCCAGGGTGGGCTGCAGGGAGGCTGGTGAGAGGCTAGCAGCAGGGAGGCCGTCCTGCAGGCTACGAGGTGATCCAGAAACTGGAAGCAAAAGGAGAGAGATGCACGGGGGTTGCTGAAGTAGATGAGACAGGCTTTGGCCACTGGCTGAGTGCAGGAGAAGGACCAGAGGAGGGTGTGATTTAGAAAACAGAGATGCTCTCAGCAGAGCCGGGAAAACTGAAGGAAGATGTCAGTTAGGGGGAAAGATGGCGCATCTTGTCATGTGGACCCCGAGTTTCCATCAGGGCAGTTGGAGCTGTGCACAGGGAGCTCAGAAGAGAGGTCGGGACTGTCCTGTGGTCGGAAGAGAATCTGGGTCACAGTGCGGCAGCCAAGGAAAACCTCTGGCCCAGTGTGAGCTGCCCTGCTCTCCTCAGGCCTGTGGGAGGCAAGGCTGAGAGGAAGGGGGACTCGGAGCCACCTGGGAGCTTAAGTGAGCAGTCGGAACCACTGCACTGCCCAGCAAAAAGTGTCAACCGCCAAGGGGACAAAAGAGTGGACTCCTGCAACCTCAAGCTGTCAGATAAATCCAGTCTCCTCTCTCGGTTGGTGTTATGAAATCTGTCCAGGCACAGATGAGAGGAAATAGACTTCCAATCCTATAGCTAGTTTGAGGCAGATATGAGACTTTCTACTCTAATATTTTTTTCATAGAAAATTCTCACTCTTATCATTATTATCATTGTGTGATTATGCATTCATTGGGGATGTATTTTCTTTTTTTTTTTTGCAGTACTAGGGATTGAACTCAGGGACGTTCTACCGCTGAGCTATACCCCTAGCCCTATTTTTTATTCTTTATTTTGAAACCGGGTCTCACTAAGTTGTGGAGTGCCTCACTAGGTAGCTGAGGCTGGGATGTATTTTCTACACATGCAGAATGACGGCAGAATCCCTGGACCCCATACACGTGGATGCGAGTAGTAACTATTCACTTCCAGCATCCCCTGCTTCCACAGCATGGCTCCTGGCAGTGCACTTCTGTCCCAGGGAAGTTCATCATGACCTGTCCTCTGCTCCGAATGCCAGAGGTGTTGGCTTTACTTGGTGGCTTTGGGGTGAGTGTGTGCGGGGGAAGACAGCTCATCACAAAGACCAGCAGCACTTGGGGCTTCGAAGATGACAGTTGAACTTGCTAGGGAGAAAGAAGCAAACCCTGAATTCACGCTGCCCCTGGTGGGTCAAGAAAACCTCTCTAGATACCTTTTTAATTTTTGTGGTACTGGGGATTGAACCCAGTACCTACCTCTGAGCTACACCCTCAGCCCTTTTAATTTTTCTTTTTTTGGGGGGAGGGGGCTGGTACTGGGGATTGAACCCAGGGACATTCTACCTCCAAGCTACACTCCCAGCTCTTTTCTTTCTTATTTTGAAAGAGGGTCTTGCTAAGTTGCTGAGGCTGGCCTCATACCTGCGATCCTTCTGTCTCAGCCTCCCAAGTGCTGGGGTTGCAGGCATCTGTCTGGCTGCTGTCCTCCTCCTGCTTTTGATCTCTTCTAAGGCATCCACACCTCCTTCGCCCCTTTCATTGGATGCTGCCAGCTGCTGGGGACATAGGGATTTGCCCAGAGGGAGCAAGAAGTAAGAGAGAACAAGACAAATCTCCCTGTGCACCTCACAGCGCCACACCAGTGTCTGCTTTACTCAAAGACACCTTCCTCCGTAGGAGTGCTGGTAAGCCACCTGATTTGGGTTTTCATGACAGATCCTAATAACACAGGGTTACTGAATTCCTTGCAAGCTTCCACATTGAAAAAGTGAATATCAACTCTTACTTTGCTAGTGCCCAAAGAGAGAGGAAAAACTTCACTGAAGAGTGGAAAATAACTGAAAAATTGGAACTGGGGTTCAGAATTACATGCCCCCTGGGCTGCTGTCTCCTTTTATCTTTGACCATCCAGCAAGGGGGGCTTTGGAACTTAGAAGGAAAGCTCCGTGGCACTTGGCTTACTTATGATGCTGAAAGAGAGTTAAATTTCCCATTCCATGAGAAACTAGAACTCTCAGGGACGTGTTCCAAGGCTCCAGCCTGACACAGGAGCTCATTTGAGGGAGCTGTCTGGTGTTGGAGATGCCATTTCCTCTGCCCCAACAGCCTGGCCAAGGGAATTACCTCCCCTGAAATTTCACTCTGAACACGCTAGCTACCGCATTCCAGTAAACAGAACCCCTCTCCACTCCTCCCTCCACCCTGTCTGTGATCAGCTTCAGTTTTGCAGAGGGATATCGATCCAAGCCTTCTTTAATAAAAGCTACATTTTTTAAAAACTTTTGTTTATTTTTGCCCCAAAGCCTCTAGCATTTCCCTCCAGTAAGTCACACGATGGGACCATTTCAAAAGGTCCTCCTTAAAGGACACCCCTCACAAAGAGTAAAAAAGCATATGTTCTCCCTAATATGTGGATGCTAGGGAGAAGATGGGGCATAAGAGGGTCTCCAGATGAAAAGGAGAAACCCTAGATAAACAAAGAAGTTGACTTAACTGAAGGTGATGGACGGGGGGGGGCCCTAATTCACATGATGTACTTTCACAAACATATCAAAGTCAATCACTAAACTGAACTTGAGAAGGAGGGAGGGTGAGGGAGTGGGGTGGGAATTGAGGAAGGGGTTAAATGAGAAATGTGTGTATATATGCCTTTATCAGCTTGTACCTAACAAAGATGTATGATTACAATGCACCAATTACGAAAAAAAAAAAAAAAAAACAGCCTGTCCCACCTCACTCCTGTCCAGTGGGTGTGTGGGGGGGGGGTGGGTACTGGGGATTGAACTCAGTGACGTTTTACCTCTAAGCCATACTTCCATACCTACTTCATTTTCTATTTTCAAAAAGGGTCTCACTAAGTTGCTGAGGGCCTTGCCAAGTTACTGAGGCTGGCTTCAAACCTGTGCTGTTTCTGTTTCAGCCTCCCAAGTAGACAGCACACCTAGCTTCAGGAGGGGGTTTAAATAAAGAAATGTCATTTCACCAATCATGCTGTGTACGTATGCTCAGTGATCAATTCCAATCTCAAAAATATGTACAGGGAGACGGAGGGAGCGGAATGGGATCCAGAGGGAGACACACCAAGTACCGTGGGCATGAAAGTTTCCATCTCATGATGATGTGTAATTACAATGCACCAATAAAAGCATAAAAATAAAAATAAAGTGATGGAAATATTCTAAAAACGAGAAAGAGAGAAATGCCATTTCACACGCCACCAAGCCACTTGAAGATCCTTCCCCTACTCTACAGATACAAGATGGCAGAACCGAAGCCTGATCATCGGGAGTGTATTCCAATCAGCCCAATGCGGAAGTCAGCCCTCCTACTCTTCCCTTATAGAAGATGAGGGTAGGCGTATGCAAATTCAGTTTCTGTAACAAAATAACCAAATTACTAGAGATGGGAGGAGAAAATACAAGTTGAGAAGCCAGACATCTGGGGTGCTCTGAGTCTCAGGATCCTGCACACCAGTTCTTAGCTTGGCCTTGGCCAGAGCCGCTCTGTCCCCTGGAAAGCCTCTGCCTGCCACCCCGCTCCCCGATTTACAGCTTGGCCCCCCTTACCCTCTGCTCCCAAAGCGCTTTGGATCTTCTCCGTTCAGTTACAGTTCTTTACCTGGCAGTCCCTCCTGTCTCCACACACGCCCTTCCCCTCATTCAGTTGGTCTCAGGGGCAGGGAACTAGGTCAGTCTCCTGCCTTTAGTACCCACAACAGGCCTGTCACCTAGAAGGTTTACTGTGGCACCTCGCAGAGTAAGATGGTGCAGGGACGCTTCTGTTCCCAGACTGACGGAAACAGGGGCCTGGGTTCACCTGTTGTCTGGACACAGCTTCCTCCTCTTCCTCTGCCGTCTAGGGCATTGCCTTTCCTCCCCGTGATTCATGCATGCAATTTAAAGTATCATTAGAAATTAGTAGCTGTACATGTGAGTTTGGATTGTAACTCTTCACCAGGGACACGGAAAAGTTACCAGTGAGTATTTCTGCTGCTTTCACAAATATGTCAAAGTCAATCACTAAACTGAACTTGAGAAAGAGGGAGGGTGAGGGAGTGGGGTGGGAACTGGGGAAGGGTTAAATGAGAAATGTGTGCATGTATGCCTTTACCAGCTTGTACCTAACAAAGATGTATGATTGCAATGCACCAATAAAAAAATAAATAAATAAAAAAATTTTAAAAATACCTTTTTCAGGCAAAAAAAAAAAAAAAAGATGTAGAACTTGGCTTTAATTTTTCTGAAAAGTGCTTTTTTTTTTTTCATTTTTGGTACTGCGGATTGAACACTGGGGAGAGGCACCTGAGCAACACCCCCAGACCTTTTTATTTTTCGTTTTGAAACAGGGTCTTTCTAGGTTGCTGAGAGTCTTGCTACACTGCTGGAGGCTGATCTCAAACCTGTGAGCCTCCTGTCTCAGCCTCCCAAGTGCTGGGATTACAGGTTTGTGCCACTATGGCTGGCTCTGATGAGCTTTGATATCTGCATGTGGTGGACATTTTGGAGGTCTTGGCTGCCTGGCCTCCAGGCCCCCTTCTTTTTGTAAGGACACCTGTTTTGGGTGCAGTCTTAGTGACAATGGAATACATTATCAATGGACACCACTGGCCTTAGTGAGGGCAAGTTCTTATTTTTTGTCAGTGAATAGGTCTTCCCTTTGCAATTTGAAAATTAAAATTAAAGTAGATTAAGATGTGCCCCAAAGATCTAGCAAGATGCAGGGAAGTTTCCTGTTGCAGTGTATTGAAGCGGTGACAACAGCCCCTCCCCCTCCTCAGACACACAGAGCCCCGGGGGACGCACACAGCCCCGCGTCGCACTCCGGAGGTTGCCAAAAATCCCTTTAAAATGATTGAACAGATGTCTTTCCTTGGGTTCCAGCAGATATAAATCACAACAGTCAGCTTCTACTTCCTAGGCTCAGTGTCTTGGGGGCAACACGGTTAATCACTTTCAGATCTGTTTTCTGAATGTTTTTTAAATCTTCAAAATTCCAACGGTAACAACCACTACAATATGAAAAAACAAAAACAAAAAAAAGTAAATACATCTGTGCAGGTAGCCATTATCCCAGGTCACAAACTCTCCATGTGACAGCGGAGTTGACCAGACCTGAGCCAGTCCCAGCAGTGAGCCCTCAAGGGTCCAGGGTGAAGAGCAAAATGGCGTCTGACACGGCACTGGGGGCTTCAATGGCGTAGGGTTGACACAGCCATGGCCTGTGTGTCATCAGCTGTAGGAACAGGGGTCTTGTGAGTCACAAGAAGAAAGGGAGGGCGCCCCAGGCTTGCCGTGACTCAGGGTTTTAGTCAAGGGACCCTTGTTACAAGAGCTCGGGTCTTGGTTCCTGGCCTTGTCTATCCTGTTTGGGTGGCAGGAGGAACAACGGTTTGAGAATCTCACATAAAGGGGGGATTAAATCCCCTGGCCTTGCGAGACCATCACAGTTGAAGCGTCTGTTCACTCCTGTTGGTTACAGGGGATGGGAGGAGCCTCGAGAGGTTCCAGATTTCTGTGCAACTTTCAAAATAAAGCACATGATAGAACCTACTGCCTCCTTCCCTTTTTCCTGCATTCCCTCCTTCCTTCATTAGATGCCTTTTCTTTTTTTTTTTTTTAAGTAACAAAACTGGTATAAAGTTTAAGGCTACTTTTGAATAAGACTTTTTCTGCCCTTCTAAACTGTGGTCTCTAAACTTTTTTCTGTTAATACTGTTATGAAAAGATTGCTTCAAGGGGCTTGTAGCTCAGTGTTAGAATGCTTGCCTAGCATGCATGAGTTCTTGGGTGTGATCCCCAGCATTTCACACACACACACACACACACACACACACACACACACACACACGTACACATTCACATACACATACATACACACACTAGTGGCAGCAGTATACTTTATAAATAAAGAACTTATCACACATATTTTGGGGATGCCTTCAGGTTTCAGATGTGTGTGTGTGTGTGTGTGTGTGTGTGTGTGTGTGTAGGGTGTTCTACCACTGAACTATGCCCACAGCCTTTTTATTTTAAAGCAGGATCTTGTTAAGTTACCATAAAATGGCCTTGAATTTGTGATCCTCCTGTCTCAGCCACCCAAGTGCTGATATTATAGGCATGCACTACTACATCCAGTTTCCTGCCATTGTCAGACAAATGATATAGACCTATGAAGTTTTAATCAAAGTGGAAACTACGAAAAGATAAAATTTAAACTATCTAGTTTTTAAAACTATATTTGATCTTTAATGACACAAAATATTTTTGCTTTCTAAAATTTTGCTATTAATATCTATGATAGGAACAATGTATTGGATATGCTTTGTCATTTTTTGAAGAATCTTGCGTTATTCTCTAACATTATAGCAATTAAAAGTCTCCTTATGCCAGGCATGGTGGCACACGCTTGTAATATTAGTATTTAGGAGTCTGAGACAGAAGGATCTCAGGTTTGAGGCCAGCCTCAGCAACTTAGTGAGATCCTATTTCAAAATAAAAAACAAAAAGGGCTGGGAGTGTAACTTAGAGGTAGAATGTCCCTGAATTCAATCCCCAGTACCAAAAAAGAAAACAAAATGTGTAGTTATGTGTTCAGCTTATTTAATGGCTAATTTCAAAGTCCATCAGAACAGGATAAGATGCTTGACAGAGACTAGTGGATCCGAATGGAGGAAACCCCTCCTTAGATGAGCTCTACCGAGCTCACCCCCGAGCTCTCGTTTCTCAGCCCCATCTATCTCTTACACAAAGACTGTTGTTGAAATTGTCTGGGATTTTAAGGGTGCTGGATTTTGCTCTTGTAATGTGCATGCAGTAAGATGGAGACACGTTTAGCATCTGCTTTCAAAATGCACTTCCATAGATTCAATTTCTGTGTGTGTGTGTGTGTGTGTGTGTGTGTGTGTGTGTGTGTGTGTTACTAGGAATTGAACTCAGAGGCATCCTACCTCTGAGCTACATCCCAAGCCCCACCCCCCACTTTTGTTTTTGAAGCAGGGTCTTATTAAGTTGCTGAGAGTCTCACTAAGTTGCTGAGGCTGGTCTGGAATGTGCGATCCTCCTGTCTCAGCCTCCCAAGTACTGACATGCTCCATCACTTCATGTTCCTGTGGGCCCCTCCTCCAGACGACTCCCATCTCTGCACGTGTCTGCTCACAGCAATGCCGGTCACAGGAGGCACTGGACCGGTTCAGGTCTGGACCAAGGGAGGGCACGGTGACTATCAGTATTGAATACTGGTAAAACTTTACTGTGTTGTTTTTTTTTTTTTGAAATGAAACAAATATAGACATTCTAGAATTTTCTCCCAGGATACCAATGGATTTTCTTCCTTCGTTCCTTCGTTCCTTCGTTCGTTCCTTCCTTCCTTCCTTTCCTTCTTTCTTCCTTTCTGGTACAAAGGATTGACCCTAAGGAGATTCTACTCCTCAGCTGCATTCCAGCCCAATATTATTTTTTTTATTTTGAAACAGGGTCTCCCTAAGTTACTGAGAGTTTTGCTAAGTTGCTGAGGCTGGCCTTGAACCTGTGATCCTCCTGTCTCAGCCTCCCAAGTTCTGGGATTACGAGTGTGTGCTACTGTGCCTGGCTTCAGTGGATTTCCTTGAATATTCCATGGAGAGTGTGCACCCCACTTGGAGATTCTTTGCACAGAGGATTCTCTCCAGTTAAAATTTGCTTTTCTTTAGTCTCAGAACTATCCTCCTCTCCCTTCTTTTATTGTATAACACCTGTGGGTTCAGTCTCCACGGGGCTGTACCCTTACATGAGTGGGGGAGGGATGCTTCTAGAAGGCCCAGTGAGTTGTACCCCCACCCTACACCAACACCCCCATTGTCTTCTTACCTGGGGCAGGGGAATGAGAACATCCATCATTTCCATTTATTGAGCTATTATTTTGCATCCATCCCTATGCTAACTGCTCTGAAAATAAGTCCATTCTCTCTGTTCATAGTAGTTATATTCTATGCCATCTCTGCAAACACCAAATTAACAAATTCTGTCCTCAAAAAGGATGTTTGTTAACAGTCTGAAAGCTGAAACAGCATCACCTTTGACCTCAGCTGGGAATGTGTGTGTCTTTTGCACTCTGTGCCTGACCTCGAGAAAGCCAGAATGCATTTGGGGGTTTGTAATGGTCCAGATCTGGAAGCTCCCCCACACCCAAAGTCTCAGGTATTGAAGGTTTGCCCCAGTACAAAAATGCTCAGAGGTGGGGATTTCAGGAAAATGACTTATAGTGAGGATTCTAACTTCATCAGTGGATTAATCCTTCAAATTGATAATTTGAATGGATTACTGGGAGGTAGTGGGAACTATAGACTGCTGGGGTAAGATTGGAGGAAGCGGGTCACTTCAGGTGTACCTTGGGGACTGTATTCTGTCCCGGCCCCTTCCTCTCACTGTTTTCTGGCCACCCTGAGCTGTACAGCTTTGCTCTCTGGCACCCCCACCCCGCCCCCGCCAGGATGTTCTGCCGCCCCTCAGGCTCAAAGCAAGGGAGCCAGGCCACCAGGGACTGACACCTCTGAAACCTGCCCTCCTCCAAGTCCTTGGGCCAGGTATTTTAATCACAGTGACAAAAAGCTAACACAGGGTTATAAATAAACTTTTGGCAAGCAGGCCACATTTGCAAAGACAGAGTCCGTGAATCATGTTTGTCTCCTCTCAGAATACCCCCGTGAAAAGGAACGACTCCAGTAACACCTGAACTGGAAGGAGACCTTTGAAGCCTCCTCTAGCGACCTGTTGGGACCAGAAGGCTAGTAAGGAGAAGTGACTGATCCAGAACTCCCCAGTGGGAGTGTGGTCCAGGTGGGACTAATTCCCGGGTCTCCAGCCAGGACCCTTCCCACTACATATGTGTGGAACCAAGTGCAGCCAATTTGGCCTGGAGAAGGGGCGGCATGAGAAACATTTTGCATCCTTCCCCCACTTCCACTTTTTTCTCCACAATAATTAAGATCTGCTTTGGACCAGAATGTTTGGTTTGATGACTTCTAGTACATGGGCACAAGATCAATGCGTTCAAAAAAAGGAAGAAAATAAAAAAAAAAAAAAGGAAGATCATAAACTTAAATTAAATCAGGCACAAAATTAGAAATTAAGAGAACAAACTCAATATTTGTGGCAAGAACAGGCGCTGACTTTTTAAATTTAATTCTCCAGTGGGCCAAGGCACAGATGGATAATTGGAGAGGGCAGTGATGTTGAAAACATCATGTACGAACTGTGAAATTTGAAAGAGACGTGAGTACAGGACACTGAGACAGGACCAAGAGGCGAGAGTTTAGTGGGAAAGTTACTACTGCGTGTATCTTTCGACATGTCTGTATTTTGGAGTATAATTATCTCAAATTTTTAATTCCAATAGTGATATAAAATTAGATTGCTCTTTATTTGGTAAAAGGAAGTCCAGAGTTTAAAACTCATATGGAAAATGATTTATCTAATATGGCCTGAAGGCTGTCTGGTAAATTTGTACACAAGTGAAGCAACAAACTTAAAAGAAAGAAAAGGCAGATTAAGTATGCTTTCTGAGCAAGATCCCCAGCTTATCATGCATTGATACACTATTTCTTTTATATATGAGACTCCTTTTTCCCTTTCTTCCTCCCTCCTTCCCTCCCTTTCTTCTTACCTTCCCAGTACTGGGAATTGAACCCAGAGGCATCCTACCTCCAAACTATACCCCAGCCCTTTTTAGTTTTTGTTTTGAAACAGGGTCTCACTAGGTTGCTGAGTCTTGCTACATTGCTGAGGCTGTCCTCAAACCTACGATTCTCCTGTCTCAGCCCCCCAAGTACTGGAATTACAGGTGTGTACCACCACAGCCAGCCCAAGATTTCTATTTCTAGAAATTCCAATTTCATACAAAGACTTCATATATTCAAAACTCTCTCCCAAACTATAGTTATAACTATCCCCATTTCTGTGGGGGTGATAATTCTGCTTTTCTTATCTGATAATATTTATTATCAGATGCAGGCCATGACAAACCCTCCTGCTATTTACAGAACCAAATGTTGTTACAAGTTTATTATTTATTACACTTTTCACTTACTGAATTCCTTGTTGGAATTTTATCCATTGCTATCTGAATCAGTGTCCCAGAAACCATCCTTCGTGCCTGAGTTAAATCATTAATTCTTCCTCTTATACAGTTACTTTATGGTAAACCTTCTCCCCCCCCAAGTTAAAAGCTCATTTGTTTTAAGGGTAATTCATTTTTTATTGATGAGAAACATCTTTCAGATATAAAAAAATAATTTTCTTATTTATATGTCATCTTCAATTTTAAAACTTTTCTTTTCAAAGATGAGAGCTCCGATGTTCTCTTTTGGAAAGTGGCTTATGAATCATAAGGATCCCATCCTCTTCCGAAGATGAATCGGTTGATCATGTCGAAAGATCGCAGAGGCTGGTCATAGGGCAAAATGTGTCCTCCACCTCGAACGATCACCTTAAAGAAGAGAGATGAAATAGTGAAATTCAGAGAAAGCGACATTCTAAATGTATGCAAAGGCTTAATTCAGATTAGAGTGTTTTTAAAGCTTATATGAAATAAAAAACAGGGAGCTGGGGACGTAGCTGGGAGAGAGCGCTTGCCTAAGCACGTGCCAAGGCACTGGGTTCCCTCCCAACACTGCAAAAAGAAATAGAGAATGTACGAATGTCTTCTGTCAATCTAAGCCTTTGGCTATGCAGATTGTCTTGTTTCTGATAGTTTCAATGAAAGGCACCTTAAAGATAGGAACGTTTGTCAATTGTATAGTTATTTGATTTTACACAAAGCTGTGTTCATCTTCCATGTGTATGAAACTGGAGAATTATTTTCCTTTTGGGAGTGATCTGCCTGTCCCATGCACCCCCATTTGAGAGTGCTATGCTCTAAACCTTACCTGGAGAGGCCCTTGAGGTGGGGGAGGTTGACCTCAGGCCAGGCTGACCCACACCTGGTGGAGCACCTGCTAACTCCACCCCCAACTACCCAGCCCAACTGAGCTTACACTGAGCAGTACCTTCCAGCTTAGCTTTTTATCAGTAATAAAGGGGTTATTGTGATTCACTAAAACCGAACAGAAAAATGAAACAAAACAAAAACCCAACAGCAACAAATGAAATCCTTGACCTGAAATAAAATGTCACTTTTTTTTTTTTTGAGGAGCACAGAGTTAGAAC
>PVLC010006683.1:33828-67966 GCA_004027655.1 Graphiurus murinus
TTTTTTTTTTTTTTTTTTTTGGCGGTACTGGGGATTGAACTCAGGGGCATTCTACCTCCGAGCTATACCCCCAGCCCCATTTTTTATTCTTTATTTTGAAACCGAGTCTCACTAAGTTGCGGAGTGCCTCACTAGGTAGCTGAGGCTGGCCGCGAACCCGGATCCTCCGGTCTCAGCCTCCCGAATGCTGGGATTACAACATTCTTTTTTTTTTTAATATCAAATTTTGAAAAAATTTCAAAGATACAGCAAATTTGAAAAGCATGCATACACTGGTCATTGAGATTGTCTCACGAACATTCACTTTATTCCACATACGGATGCCTCTGTCTAGCTCACTATCCATCCACGGATCCACTTTATCTATTGACTCGTTTCAAAGTAACATGGGGACCTCGGAGCAATCCCAATACTTCAGGATCATTTTGTCGATTAGAGTTCAGTGTGTGTTTATAGATTTTAAAACATAATGAACTGGACTAGCCTTAAATGTAGACTCGACAGTTTTGACAAATGTATGCATCCATGTCACCCTCACCCACGCCCTGGTATAAAGTCATCCTCCTCCTCTTCTCCTCTTTCTCTTTCCTCTTCTCCTCCTCCTCCTCCTCTTCCTCCTCCTCTTCCTTCTTCCTCTTCCTCCCTCCTCCTCCTTTTTTTTTTCTTCCTGGGGATTAAATCCAGGGGAAATTCTACCTCTGAACTATACCCCTAGCCCTTTTTATTTTTTATTTTGAAACAGGGTCTCATTAAGTTGCTAAGTGTCGGGGTCCTAGGCTGGTGGGCCCGAGGAGGCCTGGCCCCAAGATGGCGCCTGGCAAGGTGCCAGAGGCAGCTGACTGCTGGATGACTGACAGGTGATAACCTTCCTGGAGGAGGGCTGCACCACGTCAGCGCGCAGCACCAGTATGTCAGAGCTTGTGGACAGATAGTGCATGCATATGAGAACTAGTGAGGGGCATGCAGTTACCTCATGATCATGACTATGATTGGTCCCAAGTGTCCCCCTCCCCTTGTTGTTAAGCTTATAAGCTTAGCACTCTTCCTGTTGGGGAGGATAACAATAAAGAAGCTTGAACTGGCAACAGTGACTGTCCTCTCTCTGGACCCTTGCGGGCGGGGGTCGAGCGTGGGAGGCGATACTAAGGGTCTCTCTAAGTTGCTAAAGTTAGCCTCAAACCTACTATCCTCCTGTCTCAGTCTCCAAAGTACTGGGATTACAGGTGTGTGCCATCATACCTGGCTAAAGCACTATTTTATTTTTCACCCATTTCTAATTGAGGTGAGTTCTAATCCACAGAAGGGCCTACCCTTGGGCTGGGCTCTGTGTAGACAGAGAGGACAAGTCTCTGTACCGGTTAGACATCTAGTATTTCAAAATACCTTGAGAAGGAGCCTTCACAACTATACCAAAAGGGCAAGGGCTGCTGCCAAGTGCGGGGGTGGGGGTGGGGCTCGGGGTTGGGGGAGGCCAGTGTGGCCTGAGATGTCCAGTTGCACAGGTGGAGAAGAGAGAGAGGTCACCAGTGGACAAAGCGAGCCCTCCTATGCAACAAAAGAGTCACTTTCAGTGGTTTCTAGCTTCTAGCTGCTGAATCACAACCAGCGATTGGAAAACATACTCGTGAGGCCCTTCCTCAGAGGTTGGGCTCTTCACCTGCCTCAATATATGGGAACTGAGGCAGGAAAAAAGAAAAGCAGATTTATTTATTTATTTATTTATTTATTTATTTATTTATTTATTTATGTATGTATGTATGTATGTATGTATGTATGTACTGGAGGGGTGAACCCAGAGGCATTCTACCTTTGAGTTACACCCCCAGCCCCATTATTATTATTATTATTATTATTATTATTGTTATTTTTGTGTGTGGTACTGGGGATTGAACCTAGAGGCATTTTACCTCCAAGCTACACCCCCAGTCCTATTTTTTATTCTTTATTTTAGAAACAGGGTCTCACTAAGTTGCTGAGGGCCTCACTAAGCTCAGGCTGGCCCTGAACCTGCAATCCTCCTGTCTCAGCTTTCCAAGTACTGGGATTACAAATGTGCGACACCACGCCTGGCTTTTATTTTTTATTTTGAAACAGGATCCTGCTAAATTGCTGAGGCTGGCCCTGAACCTTATGATCCTCCTGTTTCAGATTCCCAAATACTGAGAAAACAGGCTTGTACCACCTGTGCGATTGAAAAGTACACGTACTATGTGAAAAATTCCCCACCCCCTCCACATGTGCCATCTGATCTTGTGGAGAAAGTCAGGATCAACATTTTCAGAAAAAATGGCCTCTTACCACTCACAGCTGCCCGTACTCTGCACTGCACGATTGCAGGCGATGGCGCTTTTGCAGCTATGGGGTGGTTTGTTCCAGACACACACTCGTCAGTGAGATAACTAGCCAGGACTTTGACATCTGATACAAATACCCGTGATTTTAACCGACTTCTTTATGTTTGAACTGAGCTTTCGGGCTTACTCGGGGGGCATTTGTACCCACCTCTCAACAGCCCTCTGACGTGGCATTTGCCAGCAGGACTGGGCTGGCCCATCACCCACCACTGGAGACCTCTGCCCGCACACTGCTGTGATGGCTTTGGGGCCTGCTCACCACTGGGGTCCAAGTTTGCATCTGGAATCCCAGCACACCCTGCGCTTCATCATGGACTGGAAGTAAACCAGGCACGCCAAGAGTCCCTTCCTGCAGCTCTGGAGGAAAACGTTTGCTCCCCCGCCATCCCAGGCTACCATTTTCTTCTGCAGATTCTCCTCCGATTCTCCAGCCTGCCCAGGGACCTGAGGACAGCTTTCTGCATAGCTTTTGCTTGGTTAGGCACACCTACCAGGCTCACCTGTCTGAGGAAACCCAGCTGCTCCAATTGGAAATGAGTTTGGCAGCAATGGTCCAGAATAGCAATAAACCAAATACCCAAAAGCTAGAGGCCATCCTGTCACCAGAACCAGAGCTGCAGCTAATGAAGGTCAGTACAGGGCTTCCGACCAGGGTTCAGGGGTCAGAGTGCAGGAGCAAGCTGTGTGACCTTGGGCAAGTAACTTGACCTCTGTGAGCTGCTGTTCCTTGACTGTAAATAGGGAAAGAAGTATAGTTGCTTGGGGTCATTACGAGTTGTGTGGGGATTTAACAGACTAATGGGACACTTAGCACAATGTCTGGCTTGGGTATTCCTTAAATACTAGTCATTAGCATTATTCTTCCAACAAACTCCAGAATAAAAATATATCAACCTAATCAACTTAACCACCCTAGAACATTCAAGTGTTTCCACTTTTGTTTCAATGATCCTGGCTTCAAGGAGCTGTTTAAAATCCTGGTTTTCACACTTGAACATGCAGGAGAACACCAGGATTCCCATTCTGATTGTTGGGGAGGGGCCTAAGAATCTGCATTTCAGCAATTCTAAAACAATGCTGACACCATTGGTCCAAAGATTACACATTGAGAAGCAGGTAAGAACCTTTTTATTCTCTGGCAAAATGGGAAAGTCTCCATTCACATCAAGAGAGAACATAAGTAGAAATTCACTTAACAGAGCTGGGCATGGTGGTGTACACCTGAAATCCCAGTGCTTGGGAGGCTGAGACAGGAGGATCGCAGGTTTGAGGTCCATCTTGGCAACTTAGCAAGACCCTCAGCAACTTAGCAAGAGCTCGTTTCAAAAAGAAAAATAAAAAGAGCTGGGTGTGTAGCTTGGAAGTAGAATGCCCCTGGTTTCAGTCTCCAGTTCCACAAAAAAGAAGAGGAGCAGGAGGAGGAGAGGGAGGGAGGAAAAAATTCATTTAACGGCACCTTTGTTAATTTCTTCTTGCCTCTCCACTCTCTTGACACTTACACGTGTTGCACTCACACACCTACATCTGTGATAATCGGTGTGCAGTACAGCTAAAGGGGGTCAGGCGTTGTAATACCTTGGACCAGTTTCTGAGCCGCCATGTGTAATTCTCCAGGAACTGGGGAAATGGCGTCGCTGAGCTGGGAGAGAACAGCTCCTTTAGGAAGGAAGGCTCTTGCACACGCCCGCAAGACCCCACACAAGTGTGTTCTCAAGCTGACTCTCACACAGCGCTTTACCAACGCTAATCTCAAATATCAATTTCTGAGCGCTGAAAGTAACCCGCTCATTGTTCATAGCCCAGCCTCGCCCCTCACAAATAAAGTACACAAGCCGCTCCGCAGCTTTTAGAGGTGGTAACGAAATGTGGCAGGGTCATGATTCATATCTGAATGTGACAAGATTAATCTCAAGGCTCCCTGGATAGAAAGGGTCTCATCACCAGACACTATATATTTTGGGTGCCTTCAAATGATGGCTTCCAGATGTTCTGGGGGTCGCAAATGTGTCATGAATTTAACGCAAGGTTATGTAAACACTTAGAGCTTCATTCCACTTCAATTTTTTTTTTTAAGAAAATGATACAATTTCCCCTGGATCTAGAGACCTAGACCTGTAGTGAGATTTTCCAGTTGTGCATGTTATTATTTATTTTGGTACCGGGGATTGAGCCCAGGGGCATTCTACATTTGAGCTATCGCCCCAGCCATTTTTATTTTTTTATTTTGAAACAGGGTCTCTCTAAGTTGCTGAGGGTCTTGCTGAGTGGCTGAGGCTGGCCTCAAACCTGCGATCCTCCTGTCTCAGCCAGGACTTTGGAACCAAGTCTCCACTTACCTCCATTGGAACCAATCAACTGACCACACATTGGGAGGGGAGGACCAAGGAAGCTGATGAACAACAGAAACATGAACCTGCAGGAGAGGGCACTGGTATCTTTGAAGTTCTGAAAGAAATAGTTGCCAGCTTACAACTTCTACAGAAATGAAGACGAGAGAGAGAGAGAGAGAGAAAGAGAGAGAGAGAGAGAGAGAGAGAGAGAGAGAGAGAGAGAGAGAGAGGTTTTCAAGGAAAACAAAGGTGTTTGCTAGCAGACCTTCACTAAAAGAAACACTAAAGGGTGTTCTTCAGACAGAAGGAAAATGATCCCTCATAGAAAGAGGAAAATGAAGAGCAAATGTGGAGGAATATATGTGGGTAAAATATGTGAATATTAGTAATAATAGTGGCTTTTAGAGTTTGAATTGTGTAGGAGTTAAAAAAAAAGACAGTTATACAAAGGCAGAAGAAATTGAGTTAAAATGTTATAAGATACACTTGCTTATCTGGAAAAAGGAAATCTATGGAAGTGGACTTCTTAAATCAGGGTGTATGTCATGATCTTTAGGTAAATACTGAAAGAGAGAATACAATCAGGTATCACTAGCAAATTAAAAAATGGCTAAAGGGAGGCATCCTAAATAACAGATGGAATAAACAGAAGAAATACTAGAAATCCTGTGATCAAGTAATGCCCTCCTTTTTAGAGATATGAAATAAATATGGAGCTTGGTAAAGACCTTTCCATCAAGTCTCTTAGCCTCAACCCACTGGATCAATCCTGTGGTCAGTCATTCAGAGTCTAGCTTTTCTATTCAATATATATATATATATATATATCTCCACATATATATTTAATATTTTCTATTCAATATATATATCCACATATATATATCCATATATATATATATATATATATATATATATATATATTTAAAGTTATGGAAGCTTTTCTCTCTATCAACCTCAAGAATCTCAACAGAACTACAGAACTTCAGCGAGGTTGGGGTGAATGGCTATGGCTAGATCTTTCTTTTTTTCCTTGGTCCCTCTAGTTAGCGGAAACCTAGACACACAGCAGAGTGTAGTGGGATGTGACTTGGCATTGTGGTCACAGCAGGGACTTGGCAGATCTGGGTTCGAACCCAGCTCTGAGACTTTGCCACAGTGGCTTAACTGCTTCTATTTTGTCATTTGTAAGATTCAGATGAGATTTAGGGTGACCAGTTGTCCCAGGGCAAAGAAGTTTCTGGAAATACAGAATTTTCAGTATGCAAACTAAAAAAAAAATAAAAGGGAATCAGACAATCTGGAATGGTCAGTCATTCCAAGAATATTTAACTTTCTATAAGGATTCAAGACACACTGCATATATTACATGGCACGGAGCCCACAAATATGTGCTAATTTTGCAACATACACTGATAGAGCCAAATAACTAGTACTCAACCCATGGTCACTAGGTTTTATGGTACTCTTTTTACCATAAGAACTTATTACCGAGGTTTTTATGGTAAAAAGAATATTTTTTCACTTTAATTGGTGGAGCAAGTACTGACATTATGACTCTAATAAATATAACATCCATTACTGTACTTTTTCCAGGAAAAAAAAAAAAAAGGATTATAGCATGTTCTTTGAGATGGGCAAATTTATTTTCCAGGTTTCTTTGAGTTCCATATTCTGAGTTCCTTCCCATGGGAAACGTCCTAATTAAAGCAGAAAGTAGCTTGAATGTGCGATCAGTCCGCCATCAATCTGCTGGACTTAATTATGTCTACAGCGAGGTTTACCCCTTGGGCTTGCCAACATCATTCATGATCCACCCCGTCTTCCCTCCACCCTCTCTCCCCTCTTTCACCACACGCAGGGCCCAGCACCCTCTCCTCCTGACACACAAATGTCAAGCAGGCAAGACCTCACTTGTCTTCGCAGAATGGCAAAAGGCTCTTCTGTCTGTTTTCTTTCCCTTTCAGGAACCTACTGAACAACCCAGGACTTGATGCAATTAGCCATCTAAACTTCCCTTCCTCCTGTGCTCGGTCATTCCGAGTCTAGCTTTTCTATTCAATATCCACGATAGGATTAAAAAGCACAATTCGGTTCATTATTTGCCCGTCCCCAGTATCTCACTTCAGGATCTACATTTGCAGTTTCTTTGGGAGGAGAGAATGGGGCGGGGGGGGGGGGGAGGAGAGGGAAGAGGTCACCGCATCCGGTTCTCTGGACCCAGGGTGCTGCAAGGACACAGACCGGGCTCCTAGTCTTTCAGTATCATGGAACAAGAGCTGGCCAAGCTGCTGGAGTTTTATTTCCTGAAAACAGCAATGTAGGATGGTTCTAAAGAGCTGGAGCGCTCGCTTACCCCCTGCTCCCCCCCCTTCTCTCTGTCTCTCTCTCTGTCTCTGTCTCTCTCTCTGTCAGAAGGGTGTGCACGGCAGCCCAGCTCTGCATTCAGTGGTATCAAGTCGGTAGCTTTAAATTGGGCAAAGGAACGATGTTCACACCATGCGAGTTGGTCAACATTATGACTCTGCACCTCTGATCTGCCCTCAGACCGCTGGTTCTCTGAAACTTCGTCTCTCTGGAGAAAGAGGAAACACTTGGCGTCCCTCCTCTTTTCGAGATAAACCTACGTCTCTAGTTTGGATCTTGAATGCTCCCCAATGTGCTGAAGGCTGAGCACCCAGCCTGTGGTGCTGCTGAGAGGTGGCAGAACATTTAGGGAGTTGGGCTGGAGGAAGGAAGTCGGGTCACCGCGGGACACCAGCCCCTTCCTGCCTCTCTTTTTGCTTCCGGTCCACTAGGAGGTGAGCAGCTTTTTTTGGATGTGGTCCCTGCCACAAGTCCAAAAGCAACAGGCCAACTGACCAAGGACTGAAACAGAAGCCACAATAAACCTTTCCTCCTCAAGTTGATTATCTCAGGTGTTTCATCATGGTGCCGGAAAGCTGACTAGCGCACCAAGAAATACCTGTCGAAATGGCTAATGTACAAGGTCGGAAACCAGGCTGAAACATTGACTCGGGAAATCAGACAGGCTGTATTTCAAATATTTGGAGAAAAACGAGGAAATCCTGTCACCTCCTTCCATTCTGGTCTACTGCTCCATTCCACCCTCTGAGTTTCTAGACCATGCCACCACGCCCACAGGATCCTTCTTCGTGTGCCAGCACATGCACCGAAGCTGGTGTGCTTAGGAAAACTCCATATCAGACATGGCACTTTGCATTCGAGTCTATTATTGATCCACAGCCTAAAGGCACCCCAGAACCCCTACATGTCCCCAGGTCCCAGGAATTTAGGGTGCAGAGCATGCCAAATGGCTTGACATTTTCACAACGCCAGCTGTTGAAATAAAACAAAGCACACACCATTTTACTGCCAAGTCCAAAGCCATGCAAGGCAGAAAGTAGTGCCAACTCAGCCCGTCTGGCAGTGCGGCAGTATTTCACCACCATGTCACGGTGTTCCTGCCCGCTGCGAAAGTCTACACCCCACTCGATCTCTACCTCATGTGTGTGTTTGGCTCTGTGTAATCTTCCTGCAAGGGACTTTGGGTGTCTCCGGTGACACTTCAAATTAAAACAACAAAAAGTTACCACTTAAAGAGCCAACCCCCAATTCTCTCTCTGTTCTTAAAACACCATTCATGTTTAAAATCCCTTCTCCATGGGTGGATAATTCCTTAAATTTTCATCTTCTTCGTATTTACTGACTTTCCACTTAATGAAATGGTTCTCTTTTAAATTTCAATAGATTATTAAAAACCACTCAACAGCTAAGAGAAAATTATGCATTGTTGCTGGGACGCTGTATCTCAATAAATAGGTCTGTGAGCCAATTTATAGTTTAAATAATGCGATAAATTAGCTCCCAGAGCATTAGCTAAGAGCATATTTGGGTAGCTTAATTTAGAAGCATTCTTCTTATGCTAATCGGTCCCCTCCAATGAAGTAGAGCCACAGGAACCAAGAAAGCTCCTGGCAAATAATCAGAGTAAAATTGGGAGTTGCTATTGTTTATTATTTCCTTTGTTTGCAGGGAGCAAGCTGTGTAGGGTTTTGGTTTTGGTTTTTTTTTTTTTTTTTTTTTTTTTTTAGCAAAGGAAACAAAACAAAACCCAAGAATTCAATTCTTTTTAAAAAGTGGAGGATTCTCCTGTGTGCGCTGGGATAATGAAGCTTCTCCAACCCCTTCCATAAATTTGTGTTCTAGAATAGTTCATTTTTTATTTTATTTTATTTTTTTTATTTTTGCCTCCATGGAACACAGAAAGGAAACGGTCTCTAGCTGACATAAACAAGGTGTCTGTTAGTGCCTTTGGTGGAAGAGAAATGTTCTGAACTATTTATTATCTCGGCAGGACTTGTCTACTCCCTAGAAGAAAGACACTTTGGTGTGTGCAGCTGGGGAACAGCCAAGACGTTTTGGAGAGATGTAGTGCTAAAACATGCACACAAGCCCACTCAGAGGCAAAGGAGAGGGCTGCAGGGGTGAGGGAGAGGCTATTTTAGTTTTAATTTCTTGAGCATTTACTTAGCGCCAACGACTGTGGTAAGGGTTGCAGAGCCGGAGAGCTCAGTGATAGACTGCTCGCAGCCTCAGAGTGCTCAGCGTCAAGGGGGAGAGGAAGGCAATTAAAGAGTTAAAGTACTAGGCCCCGGTGTGGTACCTGCAATGGGAGAGGTGCCAGTTGGAGCAGCCAGAAAGGAGGTAGGTATTCAGGGACAGGATCAGGGTGGGCTTCCTGGAGGGGGTGCTAGAGCTCAGCTTTGAAAGGCAGATGGGAGTCTTGGGAGCAGAAGAGGGCCTTGTGAGACAAGGAGTGGAACCCTGTGACTTGTGGGTGTGTGCTGGGGAATGATGAGGTGCTTCTTAGGAGTTTAACTGGGAGGGAGGGAGTAAGAGGCCTTAGGTGGAGACAGGAAGCAGAGACCAGATCAAAAGTCTTTACTAACCCACCCGTGCAGAGCTCAGACCTTTCCCTGCAGCTGTCGACCTTTGGTTTTAAAGACATCACCAGCCGGGCGTGGTGGCGCACGCTTGTAATCCCAGCATTCGGGAGGCTGAGACCGGAGGATCCGGGTTCGCGGCCAGCCTCAGCTACCTAGTGAGGCACTCCGCAACTTAGTGAGACTCGGTTTCAAAATAAAGAATAAAAAAAAAAATAGGGCTAGGGGTGTAGCTCGGAGGTAGAATGCCTCTGAGTTCAATCCCCAGTACCGCAAAAAAAAAAAAAAAAAAAAAAAAAAAAAAAAAAAAAAAAAAAAAAAAAAAAAAAAAAAAAAAAAAAAAAAAAAAAAAAAAAAAAAAAAAAAAAAAAAAAAAAAAAAAAAAAAAAAAAAAAAAAAAAAAAAAAAAAAAAGACATCACCAAACTTGCGTTTTGGAAAAAGCACAGTGAGGAGGGAGACTAGCGAAGCTAGGGGAGCTGCTGGAAAAGGGAACACATTAAGCTAACCAACTTAAAGCACATACTCAGAAGTTTCTTAAATAGCATCCTTTAAAACACCACAAGGCAAAAACGGCTTCAATTTGGAATTTATAATGTGGGACTGCCCTCATGTTTTAATGTCCTCAAAATGCTGCCCTATTTTTATTGGTTTGTATAAATGCAGTGTTTTTTGTTTTTGTTTTCCTTTTTAAGTAGTTCTCTGTGGTTTCTATGACGAGCATTAGGAAATGAATAAAATCAGGCCAATGAGAAAGATATTATAAAGCAGATGTGAGAAATGCTAGCCGAGGAAGTGGGTGGGAAATATTTACCAATGACTACTTTCCTTAATTTTCTAGTAAGACTCTCAGCAAAGCAACTGGCTAAACCACTTGTCTTCCTTGTTTCAATGATGGACAAATGAGGGATGTGAGGGGGACTTTTATCAAAGATTCAGGCTCTTTTCTTTATGACCTGGGGCTTGTCTGCAAACCTAAGGCATACGTTGAAATCTGTCTCCTTTATTAATTGCTTCTTATTATTGAGCCACTGAATAGAGGAGAATTGAAAAGGTGATGAAGGAATATATATATTTTTTAAGCTGGATAGTTTGATAGTCAACCAAACTATCCAGGGCATCCAGTACAGGGCATCCAGAAAGAAACATGGCCTGATAAAAGCAAAGTGTCACTGAGACATGGGCCCTCACTGTGTGGACGCAGAATCCTCCAATTTGATGGCACCCAGAAAAGAAGACAGGGGACAGTGAGAGAAAGAGAGAATACACCACGAATGTTAAGATATTGGAAAAGGACATTGAGCCCCTTCAACTTAACAAGCCCAGGTGCAAGATAATGAGAAGCCGATGTGTTTGCTGAGACAGTGGAATAACCAGAACTCTCAGACATTCCTAAGTGTGTGTGCAAGAACGTTCACACAGCATTATTTGTAGTAGCAAAAAGTTAAGAAACAAACCATCTGTTCATCAGCAGTGAACTGGATGAAGAATGTGGTCATCTCGTGGAATACTATGCAGCAATGAAAGAATAAAGCACAGCCGAGCCTAGCAACCTGGCTGAATCTCACAAAACAGCGCGGAATCCCACAGGCATGTTACTGCAAAACACACACACAATACTTCCTTTTATATACAATTCAACACAAAAAGGAAAATATTCTTTGTAGATATGTATATGTGTAGTAAAACTACCAAAACAAAACAGGGAAGAGAAGAAGATGATAAAAATAAAATTCAGGATGCTGGTTTATCTTCAGGGGCAATAGGAAACGGGATAAGACAGGGAAGGAGAAGCCACTGTTAAAGTCATATTTCTTAAAGTGGTTGGTAAGTACAATTGTGCATATTTATCATGGTTTGTTTTACCTTACAAAGGATTATAACTGTTCTTTGGTATATATTCAACATGTAATTTAAAAAAAGAGAGAGAAAAGAAAAAGCTGCCCATCGATGCTGTCAAACCCCAAAAATGAATCTTCAAGAGATTTAATAAGCTCTCTGCTTGCCTATTTATTCTTCTCAACATAGAGACGAGGAGACAGGCTTTGCGTCTCAAAACAGAGGGAGGGAGGGAAGTGGAGAAGCCACTGAACTGAAACACAAGCAACAGGAGAAGCCCCAGTGCAGCAGCTCCAGGAAGAAGAGCTGGGGCCGGAATCCAAACCTGGGGACTTGGGTTGCTGTAAAAAAAAATAAATATTAGGAACAAAAATAAATTCATCCCCAGCCTTGACAGCGGAAGAGCGGTGAGTTGCCAGCCATTTGGGTCTTCTGTTTTGATAGTTTGTTTTTTACTTTCTAAAGCTAGCCTCTTCTGTTTCCCTTATTCCCTGTTTCCATATGTTATAAGTTTAGGACAAATAAAAAAATAAAGGTTAGATGAGCTTTGTTTATTGGCAACAGGGATGTTTGGGATCATTGTCCAACTGGAAGGGACTCATTACTCAATCTACCCACTTTTATTTATTGTTAATAGGCTGCCATATAGCAAACAGTCCAGCGCTCCCCCAGCCCTCCCTACGACTTCTGGCTCTCAGCGAGACAGTGTCCTTGTTACTGTGAAGTTCAAACTGGACACAATTGGGGTAGCTCCAGGCCCATCTGATAAACACTACGAATCTCACTTCACTGATGAACTTTGAATGCATAAGGACCCCCTGACTCTGTGAACAGAAAGAGGACTTCTTGCCCTGAGGAGACAGAGAAATGCTGGCAGAGGTCTATGACAGCCAGAGGAACAAACACTTCCTACATGCCAACTAGGAGCCAGGTAGCTTGTAAGCATCTTCTCATTTATTTCTCCTAATAACATGCTCCCCGTGAGAGTGGCAGGTCCTATTTTCCCCACCTCTCAGGTGAGAAACCTCTTGGAGAAGTTAAGTAACTTGTCCAAAGTCACACAGCAAGCAGGTGGTGGAGTTAAGCACAATGCAGTTCCCGTTGTCTTAACCCTTGGTAAAATGTCACTAGAATGTGGTGCCGGTGGTAGTCGTTAGAATCACCAGGGTGACAAAATTAGAGACGAAGCCCAAGTCTACTTGATAGTCTGAGGCCGCCAACAGTGGTCTGTGGCTTGGGTTATGAAGTCTATACATTAGTTTTGGTGATTCAGAATAGTCTAGTTCTTGGATTCTTAATCTTTTTGTGTGCTATAGATCTCTATGGCTGTCTGTGCAGTCTACGAACATATTCATTCCCCTAATATATATATATATATTTTTTGGGTTTTTTTTTTTTTTTTTTTTTTTTTTTTGCAGTACTGGGGATTGAACTCAGGGGCATTCTACCTCCAAGCTATACCCCCAACCCTATTTTTTATTCTTTATTTTGAAACAGGGTCTCACTAAGTTGCAGAGGGCCTCACTAGGTAGCTGAGGCTGGCCATGAACCTGGATTCTCTGGTCTCAGCCTCCCAAATGCTGGGATTACAAGCGTGCGCCACCACACCCGGCTCCACAATAATATTTTTAAATATATGATACTTACACAAGCATGTGTGCATACACACACACACACACTCATCCCTCAACTATCTGCAGGGAAGTTGGTTCCAGGACCCTCCATGGGTACCAAGATTCATGGATGCCCAAGTCCCTTATATAAAATGGCATAGTTATGCATATAACTTAGGACATCCTCCTGTATACTTTAAATCAATCTGAGGATTATTTATAATACCTGATACAATGGAAATGCTATGTAATGAGCTGTCATACTGTATTGTTTAAGGAATGAGGACAAGAAAATAAAAATTCTGGACATGTTCAATATAAATACATGCATCATAGTTGAACTACATTTTCTTTTTTTTCTTTTTTTTTTTTTTTTTTTTTTTGCGGTACTGGGGATTGAACTCAGGGGCATTCTACCTCCGAGCTATACCCCCAGCCCTATTTTTTATTCTTTAGTTTGAAACCAAGTCTCATTAAGTTTCGGAGTGCCTCACTAGGTAGCTGAGGCTGGCCTCGAACCCACATCCTTCGGTCTCAGCCTCCCGAATGCTGGGATTACAAGCGTGCGCCACCACGCCCGGCTCGAACTACATTTTCAATCTGTATTTGGTTGATTCTACAGCTATACAACCCAAGGATACAGAAGCAAAAAAACAACGGTATTTATTCTAATGAAATAATCAATATAGAAAGACATAAACTTGAGCCGGGCGTGGTGGCGCACACTTGTAGACCGGAAGATCCGGGTTCGCGGCCAGCCTCAGCTACCTAGTGAGGCACTCCGCAACTTAGTGAGACTCGGTTACAAAATAAAGAATAAAAAATAGGGCTGGGGATATAGCTCGGAGATAGAATGCCCTTGAGTTCAATCCCCAGTACCACAAAAAAAAAAAAAAAAAAAAAAGACATAAACTTGCAACACGGCTTATGTGTGAGTACCTCTATATTAACACATTCTGTTAAGGCAACTTGTGGGTCTGATCATTGCCATGATTTTAAAGTAGTGATGAGCAGAAAAGCTGTCTCAAGGCACCCACAATATCATACGTAACATTGCATCTGCTATGAAATATCTCTGGTTTCCTCTGGTTGTCGACCAAGTCAAAGGTGTTGCAAAAGCCACTGTGATTTGTCGCCTACATTCAAAATGGGAGGAAGCAGTAAATTTCATAATTCAAAATGGGAGGAAATGCTATTTTAGTTAAAGTTTAGTAAAAATGAAGATGCAATTTTTTTCCTTTCTCAATTCACTGGCCCCTCAATTCCTAACCACAGACTCTTTCTTGTCCCAGGTTAATAACCCTTGTTAAGTAACTTAATGAATTGCCTAATAGAAACATTAAGTCAGCTGGGCGTGGTGGCACACGCTTGTAATCCCAGCATTCGAGAGGCTGAGACCAGAGAATTTGGGTTCTTGGCCAGCCTCAGCTACCTAGTGAGGCACTCTGCAACTTAGTGAGACCCTGTTTCAAAATAAAGAATAAAAAATAGGGCTGGGGGTATAGCTCGGAGGTACAATGCCCTGAGTTCAATCCCCAGTACTGCAAAAAAGAGAAACATTTAGTCTACTGAGGATAAGACTTTGCAGTCTAAATACTGCACCTTTTTCTTTTACTGACATGCCAAGTCCATCAATTCATTATAATATTTGATACATAATTTATATCCAGAAACAAATTCCCAGCACCTTTGCCGAGAACCAGCCCTCTGGCTGGTATTTGAAGCAGATGCTGCTTTTGACACAGCTGTGTCTCTGTTGGAAGGGAACACACATCCCCTGCTCTCTTAAGAGCACTACACAGCAGGACCGCATCACTTCAGCACAGCACAGAACTCTGCTGAGCAAAGGAAGCTAATACTTTGAGTAAATAAAAGAGTGTTTCTACAAGGCCAAGTTACCAACGGTCTATCAGTGACTTGGGAGGACAAAGACCACTTGTAAACCCACAATGCGCTGTGCAGCAAGGACTGAAGGCTAAAACTTATTTAAGGTCCTGGTCGAGAGCTTCAGAGATCCAGCGCTGCACCAGTGGACACCACTGGCTGGAAGACATGCTTCTAAACGTGATGCGTCAAGGCCAATGGCTGGCTTGCTAAAAGAGTAGAAGCATGCTCCTCAGTTTCTGGTTGGCCCATAAGTGAGCAACATAGACCGGGATTTAGAACAGTCTCTAAGAATCAAAATGGAGGCTTAACCACGGACAAGCTACATAGGGTTCTTCAAAGATGGGGACCATGTCGATGTCAATGGAGGGACGAAAGACAACATAGCTTAGGGTTCCCGAACCAGCTGCATATTAGAATTCCCTAAAAAGCATAAATAGTGATGTCCAGCTTCTACTCAAAACCAATAAAATTGAGATGACTGGAGAAAAGCCTGGGAATCTGCATTTGCAGGGGTTGAGACATTGGTTTAGAGAAAGTAATGGATTAATGAGGGTTTCAAATTATTTTTTTCTTTTCTTTCTTTCTTTTTTTCTTTTTTTTTCTGTACTGGTGATTGAACTCAGGGGTATTCCACCTCTGAACCACACCCCCAGCCCTATTTTATTTTTTATTTTGAAACAAGGACTCACTAAGTTGCAGAGAGCCTCACTAAGTTGCTGAGGCTGGCCACAAACCTGCAATTCTCCTGTCTCAGCCTCCCAAGTACTGAGATTACAAGTGTGTGCCACCAAGCCAGGCTTTATTTTTATTTTAAAATAGGGTCTAGCTAAGTTGCTGAGGGTCTTGCTAAGTTGCTGAGGCTGGCCTCAAACCTCCATCCTCCTGTCTCAGCCTCCTAAGTACTGGGATAAAAGACATGTATATGCCTCCCCCCAAGTCTTTACCATTCTCCCTCCCAAGAGGAAACTGACCTTACTCTGTGATTTGCTTTGACCAAGACAATGCAATGGAAACAGTCTGGTACTTCTGAGCTGAGGCCTTACAGAGACTGACATCTTTTGCTTCTCAATTTGGGAGACCAGCCACTGCGCTGCAATGCCCAGGCCAGTGCCAGAACACTACATAAGCGGTCACAGGGCAAGAGCTCTGGAGGAGAGGGGGTGTCCTGGATGCCCCAGCTTTCACCCAGCTCCCAGCTGAAGGCACTGCATGGCTGACTCCTGCCTATGCCTCAGAATCAGAGCCACTGAACCCGTTCCATCCACCGAATCCTGAGAAACAATAGACTGTGACTGCAGGCCACTACATTTTGTCATGATTTGTTATTCTACAACAAATACCTGAAAAGGGAACATATTTACTGACAATTCTTTTCCCAAAAGATCTGTGATTCCTATCTTGGAATCTTGACATACATCCAAAGCCAAGGCCCGATGCATCCGTCTCTCTAATGTAGATGTGAGGCATAATTACAGTGAGATTAATTATTATTATTATTAATTATCATAATGGCGGTGACACAATTACAGTGTCGAAGTGAGAGCTTAGACAAAACCATACATCACGCAAACAAAGGAAGACCAATTTCTCATGTGATCTTAGGCAACCTACCTGCTCTGCTGTCCCCTCCCCAGCCCCGAAGCTGGCAAGGACATTGTCCGGTGGCCTCCAGGGTACAGAGGCATGTGGCATGCGCCAGGACTCCTTGTGCAGGGAGTGCAGTCCTGGGCAGCTTCAGCCGAACAGAGCAGCCTTTCCTGTGACCACGCCAGTCCTGGGGCAGCCCACCTTGGGGTGGCTCAGTGGGTGGGCATACAAGACCTGGTGGTTAGGTCTTGTGTGGAACATTCTGGCGGCGAATACTCCCCCCCAGAGCTCCCTGCCAGGTTTTCCTGGTCTGCACCACAGTTTTATTTTTCTCTGGCCCAATCCTACTCCCCCATTCCTCCCACCTGTGTTGACCCCTAATAAACTAAACTTGCACCCCAGACTGTGCCTCAGTGGCTGCTTTTGAGGAACTCAGCCCACGACTGTCATGAAGCTCTGATGGCGAAGTGGGGGGCTCCAATTTTCTGTCCACTGATTCCACCAATGGATGGAAGAACTTGCCACAGGTTCAGAAGATAGAGAGACAGGCTCGTGCCTCAGGACTCCCCTCTTTACAGAAAAGCCACAGAACTGGACAGAGGGGAGATGAAGATTGTGTTTAACAATTACTGTAATAAAACCAAAACATTTTCCCAGGGAACTAACAGTATCTGGTAACCATGGGCCTCTATTCTATGCAGTGAGTACCTCCCGCCATCCAGTATTTCTAGAAACTGTGTGCATGTGTGTCCCTGTCACTCTGAACTTAATTATGATGCGATATTACAATGCACCAATAAAAGTATATTAAAATAATATTTGCAGCTGGGCACAGGGGCATATACCTATCAGCCCTTTACTTGGGAGGCTGAGACAGAAGGATCACAGGTTTAAGGCCCATCTCAGCAACTTGGTGAGAACCTGTTTCAAAATTTAAATGATAGCCAGGCGTGGTGGCGCATGCTTGTAATCCCAGCATTTGGGAGGCTGAGACCGGAGGATCTGGGTTCTTGGCCAGCCTCAGCTACCTAGTGAGGCACACCGCAACTTAGTGAGACTCGGTTTCAAAATAAAGAATAAAAAATAGGGCTGGGGGTATAGCTCGGAGGTAGAATGCCCCTGATTTCAATCCCCAGTACTGAAAAAAAAATTTAAATGATGATGATGTTAATAATAATAATAATAATAATAATAATAATAATAATAATGGCTATGGGTGTAGCTTGCAGGTAGAATGCCCTGGGTTCAATTCTCAGTATCAAATACATACATACATACATACATACTTTCATACATAAATACCTTCTCGTTCCCTCTCAAGCAGTCAAATGCAAACGTCACCCTTACTCCTCCTTGCTTCCTGCCGCCATGTCAGGGCCACCCAGGACTTTCTGAAGACCTACCTGGAACTAACAGTTCTTAATGCTCCCCATGCTGTTTACAATTCTAAAACAAATGAGGCCATTGGCAGGAAATCCAAGAAAGGCAGGCAGCGAGCTACCATGGATTTGTTCGCAGAAATGTTCTAGTCTCAGCTTGAGTGTCCCTTCCACTCAAGGGACTGTGGTTATTCTTCCCAAGAGACAAACAGAAGTCCACGTTAGTTTCAGCAAAGCACAGCGGCAGGCTGCGGTTGTTGCTACTACTGTCCACAGGCTGCGCGTTCTCCATCCTCTTCCCTGTCACCAGTACTCTCGCCTTTTGGGAAAGAAGCAGCCGTGTGGTCTGGACTTGTAGCCAAATACGGCATGCATCACCACACCACACTTAGCCGAAGGGCAGCCATGTGGTCTAGATCCAATGCCTCTCAGGCACTGAAAGATACCGTGTGTGGTGGGAAGATAAGACTTGCTCTGCCCAATCTTAGATATTACTACTCTTCGAAGCCTTAAGCAACTGCTAGTTCCACATTTATAAATCAGTAAATACCGTGACATCGTTTACAGGGTAGCTACTAGGATTCCACAAACTTACCACAGACATAAAAGCGGGTGGCAGACGGCAGCCCGAGGCTCACAAGTGCTGACTCACCCTCGGCATCCCCTTCGACCTCCCAAGCCCTACAAACTGCCCTCACTCAGTACTGACAGACCAGCCATCGGGCCACAGCTAGGAGCGGCGAACCCGAAACTCCAGCCGGCCTGCCTGGCTCCGGGTCCACTTCTCCTTCACCCAACGGCCTCTCTGTGGCAGCTCTCCAGAACAGTCTAGTCTCAGCATGCTGGGCTCCTCCCTTGGATTTTTCTGGAAGTGACCTCTAGCTGAAGTTCTCATGCCTGCTGGAAAACAGGGCATTGTGGGAGAAGCCCCGATGGAGAGTGAGAGAGACCAGGTGTCTGAGGGCTCCACGCGGCAAACATGGGCCAGGGTTGGGGTCCAGGTGTATGTCTTGGCATGGGGCTTGTGGCCTGGGGTGCTTACTACAGCCAAGGAAAGGACCAGGCCACCAGCACACAGGGTTCTTTCTGAGGAGCCCTAGCTTTTAAAGGGATGGATACACAGTAAACACCGTCGTTCCAACAGGGAAAGACAGCCTGGACCTCAGAGCTCCGTCTCTCAGCTTGGACCTTCCAAGGCTCATTCCTCCCAACCTCTCCTTTAGGAGTTGAGAAAGAAGCATCAAGAAAGTATCTTGTGAGCGAGGCATGGTGGCGCATGCTTGTAATCCCAGTACTTGGGAGGCTGAGTCAGGAGGATCCAGGTTTGCAGCCAGCCTCAGCTACTTCGTGAGGCCCTTGGCAACTTAGTGAGACCGTGTTTCAAAATAAAGAATAAAAAACAGGGCTGGGGGGTATAGCTCAGAGGTAGAGTGCCCCTGGGTTCCATCCCAAGTACCGCAAAAAAAAAAAAAAAAAAGGCATCTTGTAAAATAGATAGATGATCTTCTCCTAATAAAGCTCCTAAAATGACACTCTCTTCCCTGGGGCTACTCTGTCCCAATTCATCCTCCAGCTGCCATTTTGGGGTTTCCTGAAACAGCTGTGAAAATGTGATTGCAAATCTTCAGTAGCTCCCTGGGGCTCAGACAAAGGAGCACACTCCCTTGAGCTCACCTTCAAATCCCTGTGATCTCTTCCTGGTCCTTTCTCAGCCCTCCTCCAAGTTCTAGACCTTGAACCACAGCATGTGCCTGGCCCTGAACTGTGTTTCGTGTCCACGTGGCTCCACCCTGCCTCCCCTCTGCTCACCTGGCGAATTCCAGCATGTGTTCTTTTACTAGTATCACAAGTCCCTAGATAAAGCCATGACTCTCCTTACCATGGCCTTAAGCCCAGCTAAGCACTAGTACCTTTTTTAAAAAACAGACACTCAGCCAGGCGTGGTGGCACACACTTGTAATCCCAGCATTTGGGAGGCTGAGACCGGAGGACACGGGTTCACGGCCAGCCTCAGCTACCTAGTGAGACACTCCACAACTTAGCGAGGCCCGGTTTCAAAATAAAGAATAAAAAAATAGGGCTGCGGGTATAGCTCAGAGGTAGAATGCCCCCGAGTTCAATCCCCAGTACTACAAAACAACAACAACAACAAAAAAACCCAGACACTCCATGTCTGTAGGAGGTGGTCCCCATGGGTGGAATGCAGAGCTAACCCTGGATGTGAAATTCATTATTTCTCAGGCCTGCTTTATTTAGGGCAGACACGTACACAGAGTGCAACTTCCCCGATCCTAGCACACTTCTGGGATTCCACCATCCCAGTGGTGGGTATGCGTATATGAAGTAGAAAACTCTGGAAACCAGGAGACTGAGAATCTCATCTCAGAGGGCCATGGAATGAAAGGAGACCTTGAGAAAGTCGCTTAGCCTCTGGGCCTCAGTATCTTCTCCTGGAAAATGAGATAGAAAATTTGTTCTAGCTCTTACATGCTACCTCGGTGAAATAATCCATCCCATAACTTCTGAATAAACCTGAGTCGATATCGACACTGAAAGTGTCAATAAAAATACCCATGACTCAAACCACAATCAGGGAAGTTAGACTGTCTGTTGTTAATTATGCAAAACTGATGATAGAAGATGCCAAACCCAGTGAGATGTGATGAGAATGAAAGCTATTCATTGACTCAAACCTTATTTCAATGTTTCCATGGCGAACATCTCAAGAAAAATATTTTCAGTAAAACGAAGACAGAAAACAGAAATGATTTAATGGCTTTCTTCAGGATACCTAGTGAGGTTTAAACAAGAACCACATTCTTAAAGAAATTCAACAGTGTGGCTTCAATTCTGACCAAAATGTTTCATTTCTAAGCGTGGATTCAAAGCACCCTTGGGACGATCTGAGGAGTGGATAACGTAAGTACAAAATGGCCTGACTCCAACACAGAGCAGGAACTGTGATATTTGAAGAAGAGCACAGCAAGGTCCCCAGTGGAGCAGCTGAGTGGCTTTGACAGTGACAGCTATGAGCTGTGTCCAACCAAGAAAAAGGATTAGACCTCTGGGACCCAGCTATCACATCAGTAGAAGCCCAGCATCATTGTGGCCCATGATCTTGGTTCCCCTTAGTCTAGGAGTTGCATTTCAAATACAGTATGCTTTACTTCCTCTCTCTGTAGATACAGATATAAACAGATGCATATACACACACTCTCTCTAGAGCGAATTATGACATTTTTTGAAGACCATAATACTACATTTCTTGTTCATTGAGCGCCTCTGTCACTCATAAAAATTTCATATTTTTGTTAGAAGATATTTTGGAAATAATTCAGCCTAAAGTGAGGCTCCGAAATCTGCTACCCCAAATGATATTACAAGGGAGGGCCTGATTCATAGAATGGCACATGTACCAAAGACTCAACGGCAGATTCCTGTAAATTTAGCACTTGGGAGGTTGAGACAGAAGAATCAAAAGCTCCAGGCCAGCCTCAGCAATTTAGCAAGGCCCTTAGCCACTTAGTCAGACCCTGTTTCAAAATAAAATAAAAATAAAAAGGGCTAAGGGTATAGCTCAGAGGTAAAATACCCCTGGGTTCAATCCCCAGCACCACACACACACACACACACACACACACACACACACACACTCGCGACTAGCTACCTTCCAGGCCAGACCCTTGCAAGAAGGAACTAGAAGATTTGTTCCTCTAGTCTCTGAACTAGAATGTCCATCGGTCTAGAGTGCATGAACCTCCCTGAACATCGCACACCAGGAAGAGGTGGGGAAAACGGCTCCCTTTCTCGGCCCCCAGTCGGCCCACTGGGAGAGCTGTCATTTCAAACACAGAGCTCCTTTGGTTTGGAGTTTTTAAGTGGAGAGCTGCAGCGTTCCGTGGAGAGTGTGCTTGCCTTGCTGGCAGACGCCCGCGCATGCTTCTGTTTCGGGTGTCTAATGCCTGAAAGCACTGCGCGGCGTGTGATGGCTGAGGTCCGCTCTATTCATTATCCGACACTTGACCTTCGGCCGGTGTCCCCAGGTCTGTCCACCTGGGAGCAATTCCGTCCTGCACCCCCCACCTCCACGCACTCCAGCCCGACGCTGAGGCACGAAGGGGCAAGATCTCGGGCAACCTTTGAAGATCACTTCCATAACCTGCGGATCGCCTGCTGCGCGGTGGAAGACCCCCCCCATCACAAACACATGTGGGCCCTGCTTCTTTTGTTACCCGTTTTTTTTTTTTTTTTTTTTTTTTGGCAACCCGAGAAGCGCCATTTCATCTCTGAAAGTGTTTTGCATTCGCAAGAAGAATCAGCGAGCTCAGCGTGATCCTTGCCACCAGTCTCTGACTGGCAGCCAAGTCCTCTTCCCACCTCCGTGGCATGTGCCGCCCTTAGCAGCAATCTGGCCTCCCAAGCTGGACACTCCGAGCCAGGAGCCGGGCAGCGCATGCGCAATGGCAGGCGCGCCAGCCTTTCACGTGGCTGATCCCGGGATGGATGGAGAAGGCCAGGTGGCGGAGGCGTCCTTCAGAGAATCCTCAGGAAAGCCTGCGTGTACAGTGAGCTTCTCACCAGGCGACAGAGAGGTGACATGTCCAATGCTCCCTGGCAGCTCAGCATTCATATTTGCCCTGAATGACTTGCATATTAAATATTCCAGTTTTCCCAGATGAGTTGATTTTAAATGAAATATTTTCCCAGATCTTGAACTTTGTAATCTTCCTCTTGTTACACACACACACACACACACACACACACACACACACACACACACACACACGTTTTAAGTGATTGAGGGTAATAATCATAAAAAGAAAAATTTAACCAAGTCACGTAATGCTCTAAGCTCATTAACTTAGTTGAGTCCTCTCAACAGTTCTATGCAGATGGACTGGCTGGTTTAAACAAACAGATTTTATTTCTAAGAAATCTGGGGTCTGGGCAGCCCAGGTTCACAGTGCTGGCTTGGTTCAATTCCTGGGGAGGGCCCTCTCCCTGGCTTGCAGACCACTGCTGGCTCTTGTGTTCTCACATGGCAGAAAGAACAGAAGCAAACAAGCCTCCTCCTTAGGAGGACAGTAAGGGCATCAAGTCAGGGTCTCGCAACCTCATTTAACTTAATAACCGTCTATGGGTCCTATGTCCATGTACAGTCACATATGGGCAACATCATGAACTTGGGGAGGATGCGAAATTCAGTCAAAAGCAGGTAGATTAACTGAAAATTTGAAAATAAACAAAGGGGTTAAACATGTTAGAAAGAGCAGTATAAAAAGTCAGTAGGAAGTATCAAAACTGAAACATGGAGAGAAAAAGGGAGGGAGATAAAGCTATAATGGATAAAAGGAAAAGGTCTAACACTCATATCTTAGAAGGAGAGGAAAGAGAGAGGGGAGTACAAGCAAAGGGCAAGAGATAATGATTGTGAATTTTCCAAATATAACAAAAGACCGCAAACCACAGTTTCAAGAGGCCCAAGAAAACCAAGCAGGGCGTGTACACACATTCACACCTTATAAGTACAAATGGTCAAATTTCTGGAAAATCTCTAAAAAAAATAATCAGGCATGAAGAAAAAATCCACGAAACAAAACAAGGGTCACCTTCGAAGGAGCAGCAATAAAACTACTGGCTGACTTATCAGAAATGATGTCAGCTGGGGAACAGAGAGGAAACACCTTTTATATTACATGCTGAAAGAAAACAACAAAACAAAACAAACCTGCCAAGCTAAAACTCTATTACATGGGAAATGTCCTTCATAAATAAAAGCCACAGAAAAACGTTCGAAGAGAAAAACTGTGAAATTGTCCACCTAACATTTCTAAAATAAATATTAAAGAGATTTCTTTAGGTAAAAAACACAAGGATGATAGAAGAAGTGCTGAAAGGGTCACTCTCTGGGTAACACTCAGTGACTACTGGCCGCGCCAAGTGCTAAAAACACTGCCTTGTGCTGTGCAACCTAGATGGAGAATTTTTTTAAAATAATACAAAAAGGAGGAGAGTTGGTAAGGAAAATTGGTGCTCTGAGGTTCTGGCATTTGTCTGAAATGTGATAAAATTCTAAATTATGTTAGCCTTAAGTGAGCCTAGAATTTATATTGTACTCTGTAGTATCATCACTAAATAAGATTAGCAGAACCTATAGCTAACAAGCTTCTGGATGAGAAAAAAATGAAATGAAACAAAACACTTGAGAAATACAAAAGAATGCAATAAAGAAAAAGGAAAGGAATTAAAGGAAAAAATATAGTGATACATGCACACCAATGTTTATAGTGGCACAATTCACAATGGCCAAACTATAGAACCAGTCTAGGTGTCTGTCAACAGATGCACGGGTTATGAGACATGTACACAATGGAATTTTACTCAGCCATAAAGAAGAACAAAATATGTCATTTGCAGGGAAATGGATGGAACTGGAAAATATTATGCTAAGTGAGATTAGCCAGTCTCAGAAAATGTGGTGGCGTACCCTTGTAATCCCAGTACTTGGGAGGCTGAGACAGGAGGATCGCGGGTTCATAGCCAGCCTCAGCTACTTAGTGAGGCCCTCCACAACTTAGTGAGACCCTGTTTCAAAACAAAGAATATAAAATAGGGCTGGGGGTGTAGCTTGGAGGTAGAATGCCCCTGAATTCAATCCCCACTACTGAAAAAAACCAAAAAAACAACAAAAAAACAAAAACAAAAGTGAAGAGTCATATGTTTTCTCTCCTAAGTGGAAGCTACACAGAAACTGGGAAACAAAAGAGACTTCAGATAGTTAGATGAGGGAAACAGTTCAAACAATCCTATGTACAGTTGTGAAGCTACCGATACCAATTTGAATATTATGAAGGAGGGAGGGAGCAAGGGAGAACCCAGAGGGAGGCACACTGGGTGCTGTGTGCGGGTATGCTTCTATCACACTAAACCTCCACAGGATATATGGTTACGATGCACCGACAGAAATACAGTTTAAAAAAGAAAGAAGCTGGCTGTAATCCTAGTTCTTTGGAGGTCGAGACGGGGATATCCATTTCGTGGCCATCCTAAGCAATTTAGCAAGGCCCTCCACAACTTAGTGAGAAGATGTTTCAAAATAAATAAATAAATAAATAAATGGGCTGGGAGTGTAGCTCAGGGGTAGAATGTTCCTGGGTTTAATTCCCAGCATCACGCACACAAAAGAAAGAAAATAAAAGAAGGAAGGAAGGAAGGAAAGAAAGAAGGAAATATATAGTGAATGGGACAAATAGAAAACAAATAATGAAGCAGTAGATTTAAAAGCAACCAATTAGCTGGGAGTGTTGGTGCATGCCTGTAATCCCAGTACTTGGGAGGCTGAGACAGGTGGATTGCAAGTTAGAGATCAGCCTCAGCAATTTAGTCAGACTCTTAGCAACCTAGTGAGATCCTGAATCAAAACAAAAAATAAAATAGGACTAAATAAAAGAATACAGAAACATTGAAAGGAAAAAGAGAAAAAAAAAAGATATGCCATTTACATATTTTTAAAAGAAAGTTGGCATAGTTGTACCATTAACAAATTAGACTTTAAAAATAGAAGCATTACTACAGATAAAAAGGACATGAAATATGAAAAATAATATATTTTAAAATATATTATTAAATATTGTACATTATTAAATATTTTATTAAAATAATATATTTAATACCAGGAATATATAACATGTCTATAGTTGTACTCAGGTAAAACACAAAATAAAGTAAAATTAGATGTAAAAGGAAAAATAGAAAATCTTCAATAGTAGTGGGAAATTTTAACAGACCTCTCTCATTAACTTATGGGACAAGCAGAAAGTATTGAACAAAAAACTTGTTAGAAACTGTCCTAATTGACATATAAAACATTATAACCAATAACTGCAGAATACACATTCTTTATAAGTATACAGGAACATTTACCAAAAATTACCACTTTGGGAACCACAAAGTAAATTTCAAATGATTGAAGTTATAAAGAAAATATTTCTGACCACAAAGCTGTAACAGTATATTTCCTTATGCTTGAAATAAATGCAAGAATAGAAGACAGAAAATGTTTGGAAATTAGCAATACACTTTTAAATAATCTGTTGGTCAAAGGGGAGAAAACAATGGAAATTGAGAATATTTTAAAATAAATTATAAAGAAAGGCTTAAAATTCATGTTCTAAGTATCTATAAGAATTTTTAAAAGAATAGTAAAAGCCGGATGTAGTGGTGCACACTTGTAATCCCACTACTTGGGAGGTTGAGACTGGAGGATCTGGGTTCACATCCAGCCTCAGCTACTTAGTGAGGCCCTCCGAAACTTAGTGAGACCCTGTTTCAAAAGAAAGAATAAAAAATAGGACTGGGGATGTAGCTCGGAGGTATAATGCCCCTGGGTTCAATCCCTAGTACCGCAAGAAAAAAAAAAAAAGGAAAATAATAATAAGACAATAGGATAAATGCACAAATTAATTAAATAGAAAACAAAAGCCCCGCACAGTGGCACGTGCCTATAATCCCAGTATTGGGAAGCTGAGTCAGGAGGATTGCAGGTTCATGGCCAACCTCAGCAATGTGGGCGGTCCTCTGCAAGTGAGGACCCTCTTTCAAAGTAAAAAATAAAATAGGGCTGGGGGTGTAGCTCAGAGTTCAAACACCCCTCCCTTGATACTACAGCAAAAAAAAAAAAAAAAAAATGCAATAGAAAAAAAATCAACAAAGATAGAAATTGGAGCTTCAAAAAATAATATATTTGTATGTCGAGACAAGAGAGGTACAACATATTACCACAGATCTGGAGACACTAAATCGCAGTAAGACGGTGCAACAAAAGCAACTTTATGTCAATAAATTTGAAATTTTAGATGAGATAAGATAAATTCCTGAAAAATATAACCTATGAAAACGGATACAAGAAGAACTAGAAAGGGTGATTAATCCCATGTCTTTTGCAGAAATTGCATCTGTAATTTAAAGTCTTTCCTTGAAGAACCCTTCCTGCCCAGAGGGCTTCACCAATGAGTTCTCCAGAACACTTGAAGATGTTATTTGAGACACTAGAAAGAGACCAGACAGCCCTGATTCCAAGACTGGAAAAGCACATTGTAAGAAAGGAAAATTAACATCTGACCCCTAAAGTGGGGGTCACATTAGGGGTTACCAGCTGGAGAGATTTTGTCCTAAAACTCCTTATGTAAAAGGAAAATGTGGTCACATATCTGCTAGAGGAGATTATGTTGACCCTTCTTCCAGTGACTTGCTAAAGTCCTCCTCGTTCTTTCCTTAGACCTGCCACTTTGGGTTGACTATTGTCTTTTTCGTGGCCTTCTTATCTCTTGAGCAATGTCTAAACTTGTGTGCTTGGAATCAAGTCCCGCAGACTTTCCTAGGAGCTTAGACCACTCCTCCCTGGGGGCAGCAGGGCTGCCACCTGTGACTTATGAGTATTCAGGCTTCGTTTTCCATCCTCCCATCCCCTTTCTATGACCAGCATGCCCCGGCAGGTTTCCATACCTGGTGGAAGTCGTCCACTTGCCGGACATAACCAGCCACTTCCTCGTCAGATTTAAAGATTTTCCAAACCTTTCTTCCCGCTTTCCTGTATTTCTGAGATCCCTTCCAGTTCATGGCCATCAAGGAGCGCTCCGACAGGGAAGCGGCCACGATGATATCGAGCTGGCCATTGTAGAGCAGGACCTGGAAGAGATGGAGCCGTCAGCGGATGCAGGACTCAAGGGGAAGCCAGCGAGCCCACGAGGCAGAGAGGGTGAGCCAGTGAGAGAGAAAAGGAATGAGGTTCTCTGAAGCAGTGCTCAAAGAGGCTAGCCCCGCAGACCAGAGGGTCACTTCCCTCCAGGTGGCCACTCACAGACAACCTGCAATAGACCGGAGCCCCATCTCAACCACGGCCTCCGTCCAGGAGTCTCATCCTTCACAGTGATCTGCAAGGCTTCTCTTGGTTGCAGAAACGTTTGGGCTTTATTACCCAGGAAGATGAGATGAGATTATCTATCTATCTATCTATCTATCTATCTATCTATCTATCTATCTATCTATCTTCTATTATCTACCATCCATCTATCTATCCACCTATCTATCTTCTATTATCTATTATCACCTATTATCTATCTGTCCTCTATCTATTATCTATCGGTCTTCTATCTATCTATCTATCTATCTATCTATCTATCTATCTATCTATCTATCGGTCTTCTATTATCTACCATCTATCACCTATCTATCATTTATTATCTGTCATCTATCAATCTATCTAGCATCTATCTACCTACCTATCATCCATCTATCTATCTATCTATCTAGCATCAATCTATCTGGGCTTTACTTGGCTATGTGGCCAGAAGGAAGGCTGTGGTTACATTTTAGTGGAACTAAGGCACGCTACACCCTAGCACTTCGTGCAGCCTGCATTTCGTTGACTTCGCTCTCAGGCGCTATCGGAGCTGGCAAACTCGGCCTTCCCTCGGGTGTTGCTAGTCCATGCTGCTCTGTCTTTCTACATCAAGCTCAGTAGCAACTTTTTTTGAAGCAGAAAGATAGATGCAGGTGACTCAAATGTGTTGATTGTTGGAGGCAGCTCTGCCTGCTGGGCTACTTCCACTACTTCCTTTTCTTAAATATGATAGCTACTACTGACAGCAAGGAATGTTCTTTCTACAATGCAATGCCCCCCCCCCCCACAACTGATGAATATCAGAGGAGAAAAAATGCTGAGGCAGTTCTCTTGTTTTTCCCCCAAACAATTTCAATTTGCATAAAAAGACAAGTATTGAGAGCCTTTGGCCCAGCATTTGTGGAGGGTGTTCTATGAAAATAAGCTCCGGGAAATAAAGTTTATATAACTATATTCATTGAGTCTCATTATAGTTGAGAACTCAAAACACAATCTGAAAGTCCTGTAATTGGTAAGCAGTTAAATACACAATCATGCAGGAATTCTGTGAGATACTGTGAAGTCATTTAAAGTGTTTGAGGGGTATATGGTGGCACACGCCTGTAATCCCATTATTGGGAGACAAGAGGATCACAGGTCATAGGTTCGAGGCCAGTGTCAGCAACTTAGTGAGACCCTCAGCAACTTAGTGAGACCCTGTTTCAAAAAATTTTTTTTTGCTGGGGGTATTGCTCATAGGTAGATTACCTTTGGGTTCAATCCCTAGCACCACTAAACAAACAAACAAACAAACATGTAAATAAATAAAGTGAATGAACCAAGTCACCAAGTGGGAGATGCTTATCCTACAATATTAGGTATGAAAACTGAAAGTCAAATATAAGGTATATCACAATTATGACTACAAAATAGGTATAGACATTCACACAGGGAATGAAAAGTCGGAATGATTAAGTGGCAGAAATCTGAGTAATTCCCCCCATTTGTTTCCTACTCTTCTTGCACTATTTTATGCAACGAATACAGTATTAATTATCATAAGGTATTGGCAGTCTCCCCAGCAAAGAGGTTCACCTCCACTCCATTCGACCTTTGATGTATCCGGAGGCTTTGATTTGGACTGAGTGGTGTCTTTTGGTCAAATCCTTGAATTGGATATCACATGTTTCGCTGCCTGTTTCCATCTCTGCCTTCACAGTGCAGGCTTCTTAAACGGCTTAAATGTAATTAAAAAGCCCAGGACTTTTACACACTCCAAATCCTCCAGCAGCGGCGGACAGGATTCAGGCTAAGATGAAAGAGCCCCTGGGCCTCCACGGCAGGAACCTGAGGCCTTTCATGTTCCTGGGTCACCATCGCCACCCCCACTCTCCTACATGGAAAGCCAAGGAAAAAACCTGATAGATTTAAAGCCTCTTTAAAAAATCCAAGTCAACTACAGCAATAAAGAATGTGCATTGTTTATACAAAAAAATTGCCTCAAAGACCTTGAGTGCTTATGGGCTGTGCAAAGCCGCCTACAGAGACTTTGGCCAACAGTATGGAAGCAATTACGTCTGATGGGTACCAGAGAACGAGGCTTAAGGACTTCACCAGTCCAGGAAGGCCTGATTATAGCTGATTAACAAAGATAATCATGTATAAAGTAGTTCTTCTTCTACTTGGGAATCCCTGCAGCTTCAACCCAGGGGCATTCTAACTCTGAGCTCTAACCCCAGTCCTTTTTAGTTTTTGTTTTGAAACAGGGTCTTGCTAGGTTGGTGAGAATCTTGCTAAGTGGCTGAGGCTGGTCTTGAACCTACAATCCTCCTATCTCAGCCTCCCAAGCACTGGTATTACAGGCATGCACCACCATGCCCAGCTGCATCTATTTATTTTTGCTTTCCGTGGCCACAATATATGCAGCTACCTTTACTATCATCACTACATTTAGAAGTCAATGTGAATTTTCTTTCATTCTTATGGGGCCAGAGCAAAATCCAGATTACTGAAAAAAAAAAAAAAAAAAAGAGCTTATATGTACAGTATTACAGTGGGTGCTTAACTAATTGAAGTGAAACCCATCCCTGAGCTGTTTCCCTTCTCATTCAAGACTCATCGCAAACAAGAGTGCCACCTTTCTGAATAAGGCAGTGAAGAGCCAAACTGCGCAATCTTGCATGCACGATGTGCCCAAGGCCTACTTTCTTGGGCCAATGGAAATCCTTCCTTTGCAAAGCAAGCAGAACACTTTTAGCTTTTACAGGGTTTTACTTAAGTCAAATGCAACAGAAAGGAAATCAGACTGATAATTGCAGCGGTCAATCTTGGTTATTAACTTGGCTGTACTAAAGATGCAGAGAAAATCAGCGAAGTACACTTCTGGGTGTGTCTGTGAGTGTGCTTCCAGAAGATGATTGGCATGGGGGCAGTAAACAGAGTGGGGAAGGCCTGTCCTGGACATGAGGCTCTGTCCAAAAGGCTGGGGGCAGGAGGAGGAAGCTGCACACCGCTGCTGTCCACCCTTCTTCAGCGAGTGTGTTCTTTTGCTATTGCTCATGGACATCAGACTCCAGATTCTTCAGTCTTTGAACATGGACTTGCACTAGCGATCTCCAGGGGGCTTGCAGGCTTTCAGCCTGGGGTTGTGGCTGAATCATTGGTGCCTCTTGTACTGAGCCTCCTGCTTCTTAGATGGAGTGGCTACTTTTCCCTAGGCTGCAGATGGCCACTGTGGGACTCTTCAGCCTTTCCTGGTGTGAGTCACCCTCTGATAAGTCCTCTCTTATAATTATATGCATTCTATTGGCTCTGCCTTCCTGGAGAAGCCAGACTAATACAGTGACCAAGCACAGCGATTTTAGAGCTGACATTAAAGGCAGCCAGCATTCAATATAACAATCCCAGTGCTTTTATTTTTATATAATAAAAATATATATATATACTGCCTTAAGCCCCCACAGGAATACCCCAGTGGGTGCCTCTGACCTGGATGGGTGTGTGAGATAACCCAGGATCCAGTGCTTGTGCGCTGAGAAGTCAGGTATGTGTGGCATTGGAGACGTGGTACAAAAGCCAAGGATACATGCTGGTCCTGAGAGTCAGAGAAGTTCTAGGGCAGCTCTTAAACCCAGCATGTTAGCCGATCATAAAGGATGCGCACACACTCACCCATCTTCTCCCCTGGACCAGCTCTGACAGTTTACCCAAGACTGAGGAATTTCCCAGCATGCAAGCTTTTCAGTGCAAACATTGGGACAGTGTGGGGCAAACCTGCCCCTGAGGCTTGCTGGTATTTTAAGCAACAAGGTCAAAAGACAGAGGAGAAAAAAACAAAAAATGACTGCAGCTTTTAGCTATACTTCCCTTGTCAGTAGAGATTTGAACAAAAATAAGGAACAAGTAAAGGCCGGTTGGAGTTGGTTTCCAACAATGTACCAGGCAGTGCCCTGGTAAGCCCATCCTCCACCTTCCCTTCTGCTCAGCCACGAGGCTTCTGTCCAGGAGCAAAGATGTTCCTTTTACAGATTTTACCTCCTTAGAGGACCGGCTGGGAACTCCATTGAAATTGATGGTTATGTGATGACAGAAAAATGCTTATCCTATGAAAAAAATCAATGCAAACCCACAATGCTACTCATCTGTACTCTATTAATTACCACATTTTAAAAACATACTTCAAATTTGGGGAAATACATCAAAATTCTGGCAGTTAAGGTAGCTAAAGTATGCTTGACTTGCTTTAGCTAGATTACTGTATAATTTTTTTTATAATTTCAATGTTCTCAAAATGCTTTTATAATGAAAAAGTAGCAAAACTAACAATAATAAGAGGTTGGGCACCTCAATTTGACAGAAGATGGGCCTTTGGGGAAGAATAACTTGGACTAATTCAAATACTACCAGCTCTCAATTTTGCATGACAACTGGGTGAAGAGTTTAACTTTAGTTCATAGACAACCTTAAAAACCTCATTCCATAACTCAAACATTTATGAGAGATGGCATTAGGTAATTTGGACTTCAAGCATCTTTTCTTTTTTCCTTTGTCATGAGAGAGACGAGGGCAAATTTTTATTTTAAATTTTTAACTCTTCAAAGTGCTTTCATGCACGCTTGGCTTTACCCTCATACTCCTGGGTGGATCACACTGCCCACCTCCTCCACTCTGCTATTAAGGCAACTTTGATACCGCGAGGTGCCAGAAATGAGTCCTAGATCTCAGACTTCTGAAGACCTGCCTAGTACTTCTTCAGAAAGAGACTCGATCCCTTCAAACCAATAAGCATTTATTGACACCTGGCAACTAAATGTTTTGTGCTACCAAAACCCTCTAGACACTTTTTGAGTTGGTTGCGTATGAGACATGGTTCCTAGCTCCAGTTCAGGGATGATCTTGCCTGTTGGTCCAACTCTGTTGACATTTCTGCCAATTTTCACTTTGGCTTTGTGGACAAGGACTTGTGCAAGAGCATGATTTGGCTGCAGAAGCTCATTCCTGCTGCAGGGAGTGGCCCTATTTAAGCCACCTTGGAATACTGTCAACTCCTTTAGGAGAGGGACTCTCAGGGTTTGCTGTACCCCCAGCCCTTGCCCAGCACCTGACGCCCCATAAATTCTGTTGACAGTTGCAGGGTGAAAATTATTGCTACTTAAATGCCATGCAGGATCATCTGCTGGTTTTGTGTGTTCAGGTCCACTCTCTTTCTTCCAGTAGCTTTACTTTGGGCCATTCTGATCTCAATGGGGAGGGTCCCATTGGGGACTGTCAATCATGGTGTCCTGCCTTTTCTGTGTGAAGGATGGGCATGTGATCTATGTCCGTGCACTCAAACGCTCTTTCTCTAGAAAGTGGGCAGGTGTTATTTATCTCATTGTGGGCACAAGGAGGCAGAGATGCAGAGAGGTGAGCCAGCATACCCATGGTCATCCAACAGGTGAAGGAGATCCAGGCTCAGATTTGCAGGAGTCCATATGTGTGTTCTGAACTCTCTTGCATGTTGGCTCACTGCCTAAGGTAACTACCCCCACACCCCAAAGAACACATGGCGTAGTAGTAGTAGTAGTAGTAGTAGTAGTAGTAGTAGTATTTTGGTACTGGGGATTGAACACAGAAATGTTCTACCTCTGAGCCTCACCCTCAGTCCATTTTATGTTTGAAACAGGGTCTTGCTAAGTTGCTGAGGGTAACCTTGAACCTATGATCCTCCTGTTTCAGCCCCCCAAGGGAACGGGATTACAGGTGTGCATCACTATGCCCAGCTGGTTTATTCTATATTTACATCCACAGGAGGCAAATCTAAAGGTAAAAGTACCTTTTGGGGCATGAAGGATGCTGTAATGATTTGAATTTAGGATGTCTCCCCTCGCCTCCACAGATACGAGGCAGCATTGCTGGAAGTAGGGCTTGGTTGCGAAGGAGGGGTCCTGGGTGGTGGCCTTGGGGATTATATAGAGCCCTTCCTCCCCTTGTCGTCTCTCTTGCTCTGGCCTCCATGAGGTGAGAATGGAAGCCTTGTTCTCTCCTACCCTCTGCTTTCCAGTGTCTGCTCTGAGCTCTGTAGACTGGCCTAACGTGGACTGAACTTCTGAAATTTACAAAAACTGTGAGCAAATAAATATCCCTTCCTTTAAGTTGTGTGCTCAGTGTTTTAGATTATGGCAGTAAGAATGCAGATGGAAAGCCGGGCGTGGTGGTGCACGCTTGTAATCCCAGCATTCGGGAGGCTGAGACCAGAGGATCCGGGTTCGCGGCCAGCTTCAGCTACCTAGTGAGGCACTCCGCAACTTAGTGAGACTCGGTTTCAAAATAAAGAATAAAAAATAG